>NEWO01000548.1:203980-221093 GCA_003013225.1 Phalaenopsis aphrodite | reverse complement strand
AAAACACTAGAAAATGTTGCAAAAAAAAAAATCTCAAAAAACCATGATGAAAACCACCACTCGTAAATTACAAAGAAACAATAAAGAGTTTAGCCATTCGTGTTCAAGAAAACCACAAACAAAAATGTCAATCTTCATTATAAGTGGTAAAATAAAGTAAAACTTACAATAAAGGCTTATTTTCTCCACAAAAACAACACATCTCCCTCCCATAAAATAAGTCTCTCAAGAACTCACAAGAACTCAAAAGGAAAAATCACCCCTTGAGGTTTCAATCCAAAGGAAGAAGAAAAACCTAAGAGGAGAACTCTCTCTAGTCAAAATACCTCATTTATTATAGCCTCCAGCTACATAGGATGCCCTAAAACTGGCCTCATGAGTAAAAATATAGGCAAAGTTTGGCAAAGGAAAGAAAATTCTTGCCAAAAAAGTTTTAGCAGACTGGGCGAGGGTGCCATAGTAGCCAACACAAGCATGTTGGTCCGGCGTGGGTGTGCCTTGTTTATGGCGCAGGTTACCGTGCGTTGGGCAGAGAGCAGTGCATGGGCGTGATGAACTAGCACGGACGCTTTACGGTGGGGACGAGCACACCTTGCACTATGCGGGTGTGTTGTTGTTAAAGCGAGCACGTTTGAT
Source organism: Phalaenopsis aphrodite (assembly GCA_003013225.1). NCBI lineage: Eukaryota > Viridiplantae > Streptophyta > Magnoliopsida > Asparagales > Orchidaceae > Phalaenopsis > Phalaenopsis aphrodite. The sequence goes on along the minus strand of NEWO01000548.1, from coordinate 220,457 downwards.
GTGTAGTGCAAATGCGGCTGATGTGTGGTGCGGGTGTGTTGGTCCCAAAACCCCATTTTGTGCTATTTTTGTTCTTTTTCTCTCAAATTTCACTTCTACTCTCTCTTTTTCACAACCAAGAAAAAATACCATTCTCGAGCATAATATTAGTAGAAAAGATAAAATATATGGGAAAATGTGCCATAGAAATATCACATATTTAGTTTATATCAAATATTTGAGTCAGTAGCTTTAAGATTTTGAAATGTCAATAAGGCTAGAAAGATGAATCCATTAAAAAAATGATACAAACATAATAGATCTAGATTTTTGAATTTGAAGTAAGGTGTTGGCTTAGAAATTGTTACTCCTATCAATAAGCAAATTAACCATCTGATTACTTAGTGTGTCTTAGGATGTTGCCATGAAGAAGATAATTGGTGGAGACATTAAAATTGGCAATATTATCTTTGACCTTTACAAATAGAGAAGTTAGCAATATTATCACTTTTATTTGAATTTTCTCTTTATACACGCACTTTCATCCATGCTTCCTCCAAACTATTTTTAGTGTTTCACTTATGTACCATCTTATATTTAGAAATTTGAGTAACTTGTCTATGAGTTTAGCAAAAACCATTGCAAGTCATTTCCTTGGCCCTCATTCTCACATAGAAGTGCCTATTTTGAATTAGTTCACTCAATCATTTAGCAGCCAAGTCCAATTATTGCCATTTTAGTTTTAAATTTTTTATTTATTGTATTGATGATCATATAATAGTCACCAGTTTCCCTATTTAGTTATTGATATGAGAACTTATATGTATTCAAACCTTTCTATAAAGAAAATAAATGAATATTTTCTAGTCTAATAATAAATTTTTTGAATTAAATTTATAAATCTTATTATCACTTTTTTTGTGCCATTAATTCAATAATATGCCTTTATTTTTACCTATAACACATTTATCCCTTAACCAACTTCTCTGACCTTATAGATTAATGCTCACAAACCTTAGTCATCTAATATTCAAAATTTCATTCCATCTCATTTGTTAGAATTATCATCCTACTATCATTAAATTGTAGAATCAACATCTTTCTATCTCCGTTTGTAAGGATAAATTTTAACTCAAAAACTATCCACTATAATCCTCTATCTTTTGATCATCTTCTTAGTTGAGTTTCCTTACTTTTGTTTATTATCTTTTTTATTAAAACATATCAAAAGTGAAGCTAAAAAAGTAGAATTGGTATTCTTCTTGATTGTTTGAATTGTGTATTGTAGCACTTTCTGTAGGATTTAAATTTATTTGTTGTTTTTGGGTCTTTACAATTAAGTTTCATCCTAATGAATCTATTAATTAGTACAAGGTTTACCTAGTGGTGAAAAAGATATAATTGACTTATGAATAAATGTTGACTAATCTATTTTATTTTATACTATTTCTATGAAATTATGATTTTATTTATATATTTTTTATGATTTTCTTCTAACTAGAAGTGGCATTTAGGCATAGCCAAAATAATTTAATATCCTTGAAGAGCTTTATCAAGAAAGAGTGGGGCATCCAAAACCTTTATTGATATTGAATTATGTATCAAGGAAGGTATTTCTTTTTTTTGGAAGAAAATAAAGTACATGTATTGTTGACGAAACATATTTTCTTGAGTGTAAACTTTTAAATTTTGTTATGGAAACTATGTTGATATATGCTATAGCACCCAAGAGGGGGGAGGGGGGTGAATTTGGTAAAAATAATTTGTTTTATTTCAAATTTCTTGGTTGTTAATTTTGTAGAAATCTCAAATTATAAATTGTTCAATAGTTTTAATTAAAGCAAATGGAAATGACCAAACTGATAAAACAGTGCAAAAAGAAAACATAAGAGAAGAAATATTTTTACATGATTCAGTCAATACATAGTCACCCCTGACTAAGAATTCCACTAATCAGATGAAAATTACAACCATTCTCTCGTACTCTCCTAACTGGGCAAGTACAACCCCAAACACTGTGCTCTTCTATATTGGGCAAGCATGCCCCCCTTCCCCCCCACCAAACACCAAGCTATACCCCAAATACAATAAGACAATACGATGCATAAAAACAATAGTACAATCAACTAATCTCACTCACTCATAATTTAAAAAAAGAATTTCACTCAACCTAAGTGAAAAATAATTAACAAAACAAATACAATAAGAGCTCAAGTTGGTATGTGAAGTTTAAGTGAGTACTTATATCAAATGTACAGTAAAATAATAACAAAACCATCTAAAAATGAATTTAATCTTTCTAGGATAAAATATTTCAACAACTTGCACTTTAAAGTTGATTAAATAATCATGCTATATTTTTAATTAGAATTCGAAACTTATTTGACAAGCTATCAAGCCACAACTATAAGTAACAAAGAAACTTTTAAATCACTTACCATATAATATTAGAAACTTTCTAACCACCAAGGTAAGAATGAAAAATACTTAAAAATTTAACTTTCAAAACATATCAAATTATTTTATCCAAGCATTCTCATGCAATCAGGAAATATAAATAAAAGAATATAGATCTTACATAAAACATAGATGTGAAATTGAGGAACCAATAATTTGAAGAAATTTCTCAAAGTGGTCTTTCTCTAACCAAAGAAGTTTTACTTAAGTAAGACTTAGGTTTTTTGGCCAAAGAAAGGGGACAAGAGAGCTCTACCAAAAAAGTTATAAAAAAAGTCAAAATTAAAACACTCCCCTTCTTTTAAAATAAATTTTGCTAAGACAAGGTAGTTGTAGAGAGAGATAAGGAAAAAAAATTGATTTAAGATATGGTAAATTTCAACCAAGCTTATTTGGTAGAAGATTTTAAATCATCTTAGAGAGTTAATGAGGCCTGGAATTTGTTCAAAGATGCATCAAAGGAGGGAAACACAATAGGAAAGAAATTTTAAAAAAATTAAATGCAGATTTTCAGCCAAGAATATTTGGGTGTTCGACCAAGCCATATGGGATTGAGCCATGAGAATGAAGGCGAATGAAATTAAGAAAGTTCTTAATCAATAAACAAGAGAACTTGTGCACTTAAGGCATGATTTTTTCCTCCCAAACATGGTGAAATTTGGCCTCTAAATAGGTGCATAATTTAGACAAACTTTACAAGATTTAGTGAAAGAAAAGAGAAAAAATAAAATATGAAAAAATCAAAATGAATTCCCTAAGGTTTAGTACACTTTGATAAGTATTTAGACCAACATATAATACAAAAATTCAGCCAAAAAATTAGGAAAACTTGGTTATATGAAAACATATGAATTAATGTAATTATCTCATAATTGATCAAACTAGTTTAACTAGAACACAAGTGTGACTACTAAATACATGTTTGAGTGAAAATAATCAAAATTATGTAAATATACATTTTCTAATTATTCTTAATTATTTATAAATTACTTCCCATAACTTTTTTAGTGAAAAACATTCATTGTGTTAAAATACTTGAAATAATTATTTTCAAATCATTCTAGAGAGAGAAATGATACCCCATATTATTTTTTAAATTAAGAATTACATTCAAAGATTATTCAAGCCATCATTTTATAAGTAATGTTAATTTCTTACATCCTAAAAAGGAGATAAATATATGATATTGGTGTGTAAATGTAGTCTTTTTATCATTTTAATTAATTTGTGGAGAAAATAATTATATAAGAGTAATTTCAAAATTTATGTTAACAATATATGTAATAAGTGATTCAAGGTAAATGAGTGATTCAATGCAAGTGATATGAGTGTGTTAATAACATTGGACTCTTATTTGTCTTATTATTCACATATCCTACTCATATCCTAAGTTCTTCTCAAAATTACTCAATTCAGATGATCTTGACTCCACAAACTTAATCGAGCTTCCTAGATTTAAAATATTTTTTGAAATACTTATGAGAAACGCATCAGTATCATCCACTATTTATTTGTTATCATCAAAATACCTTTAGAGTATAATTGGACTCATAGAGTCAATATATGTCCTTTTTGGAAAAAAAAAATGAAGTATTTTATTCTCATTTTATTACATAGTGTTATTGTTTTAGATAAGCTAAGTTTTGAAACTACTACAAGATCATGATTCATAAAAAAAATTTAATCATGATCCACTCAACCTTAAAATGATGTGGAGTGCATGTACTTATATAACATGTATGTGGATGATATGTTGATTGTAAGAGCAGAAATGACAACAATTAGAGTCTTGAAAAAGGAATTATTAAGGGAGTTTGAAATGAATGATTTAAATATAATTAAGAAAATTATTAGTATGAGAATCAGCAGAGAATAGAGTGCATGTACTTTAAAGTTGTCTTAGGAATAATTTGTTGAGAAAGTCTTACACAGATTTAATAGGAGAGGCAAAAATAGTTTGCAACCCCTGAGGTAATCAATTTAAGTTATCTAAGGAAAATTTGCCTCTGGATGAAGCAGAACAGTCGTAGATGAGAATAAATTTATGTGCTTCATCAGTTGAAAGTTTGATGTATGTAATGATATGTACAAAGTCAGATATTGCACATGCAGTGGGAGTGGTTTGTAAGTACACGATTACTCCAAGCAAATATTATTTGGAGGCAATGAAGTGAATTATTAAAACTTGAGAGGAACAGTCCACAATGCACTTTATTTCGAATGTGCAAAATTAATATATAGAGATGTAGATTCACATCTTACAAGAGATATTAATGGTAGAATAAATAAAATAAATTATGTTTTTGATTTGGGGAACACATCAGTGAGCTGAGTTTTTAGGTTAAAGAAGATTGTTTCACTTGCAACTATATAAGCTAAATACATTGCTACCATAGAGATTAGTAAGGAGAAGGTTTGGCTACAAGGCTTCATGGTAGAACTGGCAAGAAGCAAGAGACTACAAAGTTTCATAGTGAGGGTTTGAGTGTTATTCATCTAGCAAAGAACATCATTTTTTATGCTTACGACGAAGCAAATTCAGCAAATGTATCACTTTAATCGTTCACTCCTAAAAGATGGCAAGTTATCTTTGGAGAACATACACACAACTCAAAATTCTATAGATATATTGACTAAGATTATTATAATCGAGAAACTTAAGCAATGCTTAGCTTCAGTTGTAGTTTAAGAAGGTAGAGACCAAAGTTGAGCCATATTATAGTACATTATTGTGAAGATGGTACACATATGAAGATTAGGACTTGGTTGCAATCAATCTTTAAGTGGGAGATTGTCTTATATGGATGTTGATTGTGTTGAGGAAATCACACCCAGCACTTGCACTAGGCGTCCTTGTGCCTGTGTACGATGCTTGACTCCCCAGTGTCTGTCTGGATGCTCCATCACTAATGCAGCCACCCCAACTCCCAGATAAGCTCATTTCACATTTTTAAACCAGAGAGCTCAAAAACTCGGCCCTTCTCCAAACTTATTATAGGTATATTCTACTCATATTCTAAGCACTTTTCCAAACAACCCAGTTCAGTTGATCTTGACTCCACAAGATTGACTGAGGTTCCTAGATTTGAAATATTTTTTTGAAATACTTGTGAGAAACACATTAGCATCGTCCAACAGTTATTTGTTAACATCAATATACATTTAGAGTATGATTGAACTCATAAAGTCAACATATGTCCTTTTTAGCAAAAATAAATTATTTTATTCTCATTGCATTGCATATTTTTATTGTTTTAGATATAATAAGTGTTGAAACTAATACAAGATCACGACTCGTAAAAAATATTGATCTTGACTCACTCAGTTTTAAAATGATGTGGGTCAAAACTCTTGCTGACTTTCTTGATAATCATGTTTGCTAAATGTGATAATCAACTCTTGTTAAAAAGTTTGACTTTCTTGATAATCAAAAGTTTGTTAAATGTGATAACCAGATGGCTCTCTATATTATAAGCAATCATCTTCTATAATCCACCAAAAACATTGAAATAAAGTCTCATTACATAGCTGTAATTTTATCAAAGAAAATCACCACTTATTTTTAGTTCGGAACATTTACATTCATACCACTAAATCATAGGCATTTACATATCTAAAATCTAACCACCCAAATCTTTCATATCACATTAAAAATATCTCAATGTTAATTTTAGAAAAAAATAGAAGACCTTTTATGTATAGATAAAGGTGGCATATGAGCAAAAAATTGAAATTTAGGCGTTTGGCACGTAAATACATGGGAAATGAGTGGCAAACTGGCAATCTTCCGGTTTAGTTTTGAATATGTAGCCGTTGTTTGTCTGGCCCTATGGCCTTATTTTGTATTACTTATAAAGTTAGAGCATACACGCTGCACATTAACAAGAAATGTTATTAAAAGAAAATAAATACGAAAGCTAAAATTGACTCTTATTTTCGTAAAATACTTTATTAGAGATGCATTTTATCAGATTTTATAAAATCTTAACTAATGATATTTACATTTCTCACCCTTTTATACTAGTATTGTATGCCGACATATATACATATGTTCTCATTCAATAATACATAAAAATTCTTTTCTTCCATCAATTTCTTGAAAAACTATTGCATGAGGTTGCATCAGGTGTTCAATGACAGGATGCCACGTGACAACTCAGGCCCGAACCGTGTATGTCAGTGGGCCCAAATTACCACGTGATCTCCTGTTATTGGACGTGTCCTAATGAAAATATGACCAAATCCTTCACATTAATACAAGAGAAAATTTACAAATCAAATCACAGGTTCTAAAAGAAATACAAAACCAATATATATATATATATATTGCAAAGTAGAAGCGGAAATGCCATGAAATCATATCTGTTGAGAAAAGAATACAAACGGGCAGAATAGAACTGGCCAAATGGACCTTACAGCCGACTGAGCTTTCATATAATACACATTAGCCGACTGAGCTTTCATATAATACACATTTAGAAGCAGCTTCAACACAACCAAAAAACAAGATTCATATCAACAATTATTTGCTTGCAAAAGAAGGTACTAAAATTACATGGGAAGAAAAATATATTTACATGCCCTACAAAAGGTTGAAGAGTAACTCATTCCAAACATCAGGAACTCCTGGCAAGCACCAATGTATACAATCAGCATATGATGCCGGATTTTCTAGCTGCTGCGGCGAAAATGTCTCCCAAAACTTACGATAAATGGAGGGATGGCCGTCCTTTCGATATTCCGACAGCTGGGTAATGTTGAGTACTGTGACTCTGTAATCTACCTTGTTTAGGATGCTGTCCACCATTTTCATTGTGCTGAGATCAGAACCACTTCCCCAATAACTCTCAATGTTGATGGGACTCTTTTCCTTGAAGCAATTCCCTTCAGTTCCTGGGTTCCATTCTCTGCTCCTAAATGAACAACTCTTGTGTGAAATGGCATATTTGCAGCAAATTTGGTAATAGGGAAGTTCAAGAGTAACTGTTAAAATAGCAAACATAATTTGCAGGTTGGATCTACAGAATAAATGCAGAATAACGTTTCATTGTAAAGTGTTCATATAAAATCCAATGTAACTCGCATGTCTTGTCCCTAGATAGTATTGAATCTTGGATAGTAGATTCAGGTTTCTCTATTTATGCATGTCCCAACAAAGAAATGTTTAAAAACTGCAATCAAATTGATCTAGGGAATGTGTATTTTGAAGATAATAAAGTTTGTAGTATTGTCGGAAAGGGTAGTGTTAATATCAGGTTATCAAATGAGAAGCTCAATAAAGTTAAGACATGTTCTATGCTTGAAGAGAGTTTTGATTTTTATGAGTCAGCTTGCAATCAGGGTATGTGACTATTTTCAGAGATAATTCATGGAAAGTGACTTGAAAGCAGTGGTGATGGTTTGAGATAGAATTGAAGACAACCTTTACCTGATCAATGAGATATTTGAATCTATTGATGTTGTTGGAATGAAATGTAATGCAAGTCTATGACACCGTAGACTTGATCATACGAGTGAAAAATATATCAAATTCTGATTTCTAAGAACAAACTTCATGGTTTAAAATCAAAAGCGATAGATTTTTGTGATGATCGTATTTATCGTAAAGTAAAAAAATGTTATTTTCTCTAGAAGTGGGTTAAAGAAGAAATTTGAAAAGCTAGAGTTAGTGCATACGGATATATGGAATCCTACTCCAGTTCAATTTATTAGAAATTCTCAATACTTCGTCACTTTTATTAATAATCACCCCAGAAAAATATGGTTGCACTTCTTAAAACATAAATCAAGTGCTTAAAAAAATAAAAAGTCACGTTTGAGAATAAGGCAGACTTGAGGTTGAAATATCTCAGATCAGATAATGGTAGCGAGTATCGTGATTTGAGGTTTAGAAGTTATTGAGCTTCAAAAGAAATTAGGCATGAGTTTACCATCCCAAGGACACCATAACAAAATGGAGTGGCTGAGCGTATGAATAGAATCATCATAGAGCATGCCAAGGGTATGATGTTACAAGCAGGCTCACCAAAGTAGAAGCAGTGAATACTGCGGTTTATTTGATAAATGGTGGTATGTTAGTATTTTAGATGGAGGCTTACCTGAAGAAACCTTAAGTGTCAAAGAGGTAAATCTATCTCATCTAAAAATATTTTGTTATTCTTCATATGTCATGTTAATGCAAGATCTAGAAGCAAGCTTGATTCAAAATATGTCAAGTGCATTTTCAATGGATATCACTCAGATGAATTTGGCTATATAAATTATGGGACTATTGGAATCAGAAATTCATTAGGAACATTGATGATACTTTCAATGAAATTGAGATGTACAATAATAGAAATATAACTCAGAATTGTACATAAGTTACTTCTGAAATATGTTGAGATAAAAGATACTGGCGATCATAAAGATGCAAAAAAGAAATGTGCTCAATCTGAGGAAGCACAAAAAGTTTCTCAGACACCTACTACTGAAGTTAAAAAGTCCAACATAATCATAAGACTGATAAAAATCTATTGTCCCTCTTCGTCTATTTATTCCTGACAGATGGTGATAAACCAGAGTTCTATGAATAAGTCCTCAAGTTGAAAACTCAAATAAGTGAAAGTTTGTCATCGAAGATTAGACGCAGTCACTAAGGTCAAATCAAACATGAGATTTGATAAAATTACTAGATGACCAAAATACACTGCTCAAAAAGTAAATTTATAAACTGGAAAAGGAGTCCGATGATAACAGGTATTATAAGACAAGACTTGTTGTAAAAAGGAGTTTCAATAAAAGAAAACAATGAACTCCACTAAGATATTTTCCCCTTAGAGAAGATAACAACTATTAGAGTTGTGCTAAGCTTAATAGTAAAGAAAGATCTACATCTGGAATGATGGATATGAAGACAACCTTCCTACATGGTGACTTAGAAGAGGAAATGTATATGGTGCAGCCGGATAAAGTTCCATAAAAAGAAGACGAGGTTTGTATACTGAAGAAAAGCCTTTATGGTTTGAAGTTGGCCCCAAAACAGTGGTATAGAAGTTTTAACATGTTCATGTCAGACAATAGATATATGAAGTGCCAAACAGATCATTACTGCTTCATTAAACAGTTTAGTAATTATTATATAACACTTTTTTATGTGGATGATATGCTAATGGCAAGAGTAGATATAAAAAAAGGTTAAAGACTTGAAAAAGAAATTATTAAGGGAGTTTTAAATAAAGGATTTAGATCCAATTAAGAAAATACTCAGTACCAAAATCAGTGGTGACTGGAGTGCAAGCATTTTGAAGTTGTCGTAGACAGAATATGTTGAGAAGGTCCTACACAGATTTAACAACAGAGGTAAAACCAGTTTGCACCCCCTTGAGGTAGTCACTTTAAGTTATCTAAGAAAAATTTGCCTCAGTAAAGCAAAACAGATAATAACTTTATGAGCTTCATCAGTTGAAAGTTTGATATATGTAATGATATGCAAAGTCGGATATTGCAGTGAGATTGGTTAGTAAGTACATGAGTAATCCAAGCAAACATCATTTGAAGACAGTGAAGTGAATTCTTAAATACTTAATAGGAACAGTCAATAATACACTTTATTTCAAAAGTGCAGAGATTAATATATAGGGATATGTAGATTCAGGTCTGACATGAAATATTAATGGTAGAAGAAATACAATAAATTATGTATGGTAGAAGAAATACAATAAATTGTCTTCAATTTGGGAAACACATCAGTGGGTAGTGTTTTCAGGTTAAATAAGATTGTTAAACTTGCAACTATATAAGTTGAATACATTGCTACCACTGAGATTGGTAAGGAGATGATTTGGCAACAGCGCTGCTTCATGACAAAAGTGGGTAAGAGGCAAGAGATTGGAAAGTTTCATAGTGAAAGTATGAGTGTTATTCATCTAGCAAATAACACCGTATTTTATGCTTAGGACGAAGCACATTTATCAAATGTATCACCTCAATCGTTCACTCCTAAAAAATGCTTAGTTATCTTTGGAGAAGATACACGTAGCTCAGAATCCTGTAAATATGTTGACAAGGACTGCTACAATTGAGAAATTTAAGCTATGCTTGGCTTTAGTTGGAGTTCAAGAATCTCAAGATCGAAGTTGAGCCATATTACAGTACATTACTATGAAGATGCTACACATCTGAAGAATAGAAATTGGTTGCAATCAATCTCCAAGTGAGAGATTGTTACATATGGAGGTTGATTGTGTCAAGAAAATCAATCACACCCAGCATCTGCACTAGGTATCCTATGCCCAGGTGCAACGCCTGACTGCCCAATGTCTGGTTGGGCACTCCAACATCAATGCAAACACCCAAACACCAAGATAAACTCATTTCCAATTTTGAAACTAGAGTGCTTAGAAACTCAACTCAGAGGGATGGCGCCCAGACACCTGTAATCGAATTTCTATAGTTCAAAAATAAAGTCATCATTTTTCGCTACGAGAAAGCAAGTTGAAGAGAGTGTGTGCTAAAGTTGAATTTTGCAAGTTCTCTTATGCGAAAGAGAGAAAAGTGTGTTCATTTGTTCTAGGATTGTGGGCAGGCTTGAGTGTGGTGTAATTTGTACTATTTCTCCTCTTTTGAAAGTGAATTTCTTTGTGTGGTGTGGCTACGTGATTTTTTCCTGTTCTCAAATTTTCCCACGTAAAATCTTGATGCTCTTCGTGATATGTGTTTCCTTGTTTGTGCGCTTCTGTTGATAGTTTTATCGGATTTCTTGAATTGATATTTTTGCAGTTTTCAATTTCTAATGCTATAATGAGAGAATTTCATTTAGGAGCTTTCAAGAAGAGATTTAATGTGATTATTTAGTTCATTTTGCTTATTTTATTTCTAGACTGGTTCTCATAATTCTTGAAAGATATTAATATATTTTCTTATTAATTTGATCTAGAGATTTGAGACTTCTTTCTTTGGTGAGATTGGGTGGCTTGACCTTGTGAAAGAGCATTTTTTTTACTCTTCTATTTGGATAAATCATGGTTTTTTGGTAGTAGGTTGATTTCTATCTCTTCTCTCGTGGATTTAAAGTTCTCTTTTGGCTAAATCACAACCATAATATATTTTGTAGTGATACCATTTTGTTATAAAGTTGTTTTAATCATATTTTTTCATGGTAAGTATTTTGACATAAAACTTTACCCTCTTTCACAACAGGTATTACAGCTTGACATGGAATATGACGACAATGTCGTATGAAATTAGGAGTCTTGATGGCATAAAGAATTTGGGCTCTATAGAACAAGATGAAAGTAAGATAATCCAATAACTACTTAAAAAGGCAATAATTTAAGTTAATATATGTTGGAGACTACGGGAGAAAAATACAAGATAGAGGTAGATGAAAAAGTATCCTTGATAATTCGATTAAATACGGTGGATGAGGCATTCATAGAGTTCTTACAAAACAATCATAGAAGGTGATACTGAAGTTAACCCAAATAACAATAGAGAGAATAATCAAATAGGCGGTTAGAGAAATAACAACACAACACAAACTCACACTAGGGTTTAATCAGTGGGTGATGAAGGCCGGCTAGGTGGTCTGAAAGTAGTGGGAGGTGGCTGGAATGAGTTGGATGAGTGGCAACTGGCAACGAGTAGGGGTGGTTGGAAAGGGTGTGTGTGGTTGGAAACAACAAGGGAGATGGTTGGATAGTTGGTTGGCAGTGGCAATGGGTCGTAAGGATAAATGGGAGGGTTGTGGATTGTTGGAAAAAGCAAGGGGGAGAACTGGACAACAGGTAGGTAGTGGTGGAGGGTGGTAAGCGAGCTTGGGAAGATCACGGAGGCGGGTTTAGGAAGGTGAAATCAAGTGAGATAGTAGAAAAATAGTCCAGAAGGGCTGTTTGGCGACTACGAGTTGGAGGAAGGACGGTAGCAGCAAATGTAATGTTGCAGTGGAAGCCGAAGTCGGGGATAATCACCATCTTGTAACTAGGTATAACCGAAGCACCATTCACCCTTGGATACAGCTCTAGAAGGGAAATCTTGGAGATGCCAACGACTATCATGAAAGAAAAAAAAAACCAAAACTGAACCTAGAACATAAAGAAAACAAATATTTAACCCTAGCATAAGTTGGAGTAGACCCACACCCAATAGATGGCAAGTCCATGCTTGGAAGTGCCGATTGGTCCTCCCTACGTTAAGACCGAATTATTCAGTTGTGATAATTACCGTGATCACATGCGGGAACACAATATAAAGTCCCATTTGAGACTCCGCGTCAGTTTCCTGGGTTGGGGGAACTTCAATCTCATTTGTCGAAACTTCTATAAGAACGTTGAGGGTGACAGTGCTACTGTAACCTTTTGGGGTTAATATGAGCTCTTGGATTCCATTGCTAGATGCACTATTCCCCAAAATGCCCAACCAATTTTCCCCAATTGTGAGTAGCCATCTATATCAGTCCAGCCATCTAGGGGTACACTGCTAGACAAAGCGGGGAATTTATTCAGATGGACCATACGAAGATAAGAGATCGTGATTTGGATACCCCCATAATTTTTCACTGAGCTGAGACCGTTTTTGGGGGCTAGCATCATTTCACAAGCGGTTCATCAAGAGCTTCAACACCATTACAGTTCCTCTAACAGAGCTTTTGAAGGGAGAGAGGTTTCAGTAAACAGAGGCATCCCAGTTCAGTTTTGATACCTTGAAGAACAAGGTGATGGAGGCCCCTGTGTTAGCTTTACTAAATTTCAATCACTTGTTCGTGGTGAAACGTGACAGCTCTAATGTGAATCAGAACAATGTTGAGCCTTATTCAATGAAAATTTGAATATGTCCAAAAGAAAGTATTCAACATATGATAAGCAGTTCTATGTCATTGTGAGAGCCCTCCATCGCTGGAGTCATTGCCTACTAACATGCGAGTTCACTTTATTCAGAGATCATGAGGCGTTGAGATTATTAAATAGTCAGAGCAAGTTGAAGGGTGGATATGCTTCATCGGTTGAGTTCCAAGCATCATTCCAATTCGTGCTCAAACGCAAGGCTGAAAGTCAGAACCGTATAGCTTATGCCTTGAGTTGTTGCCATTTTTTATTACCTGGCTACCGTCCAGAGTGGTGGGATTCGAGGACGTGAAGGAGTTGTACATGGCAAACAAGAATTTCATGAAAATTTTGGAGAAGTGTCAGGAGAGGCCCACAAAGCTATACCACCAAGATGATGGATATTTGTTCCACGAGATTAAGTTGTGTGTGCCCGGATGTTCGTTTAGGGAAACCATCATCTAGAAGAGTCACACCGGGGGACTAACAGGTCGTTTTAACAAAGACAAAGCCCTCACGCTAGTGAAGGAACATTTTTTTTTTGCCACACTTGATGAGAGATTTGGAGTGATACATCCGACAGTATAGAGTTTGCCACCTGGCCAAGGCCCAAGGAAAAAATATAGGGTTGAACACACTATTACCAATGCCAAAGGCCCCTTGAGTAGATGTCATGTATATAAAAAATATGTCAACACGAATCTCAAGACAGATTAACAACTTAGGAACTTCAAATCTCTCAGGGTAATAATTAGGGTACCGTCTTAGGACCATCGAACGAGGGTTTTGATGATTGTTGGGTTGGATACTAGCGAAGGACGCATCTGGTTCTAACGATTGGAGGAACGTACTGAGGAACTTCTCGTAGGGTGGTGATCAGCCCTCAGAACAATCACTAAGAAACATTTTTTTTTGGAACGATTGTCGGCAGACTTAAGACACGGTGAATGACTGACGAGCTTCCTATCGATCAAATCAATCATCCAGTCTTAATATATGTAAATATTTTGTAATTACCAAAAAATCTCTAAAAAAACTAATAATTAGGGGACCGATATGTAATTTTGTAGAATCTGAACTCATTTCTATAAATAAGAAGTCAATGTCTATGAATAAACGGAATGCATTTCTTGTTGTTCTCTACTACTACTCTCTCTATATAACGTTCAATATCTTGGGCATGTTTCCTAGATAGTTTTGAATTCAACATCATTTAAAGTGCGGTGAGCATGGAAACATGTCGTCAACAAGAAAAGGAGTCCAACAACAACAACAGAGATAATTCAATCAGAGGAACGTGGTGGAAGCAACATGCACTATAGAGTTCATGAAAAAATTTGTCCAACAAAGCCTGCAAGATTTGAGAACTCAAATCACCAAGAATATGTCAAGACAATTTGTAGAGATGCTTAAGAGTCGTGGCTGTCTTAGGGGCAATCTCAGTCCCAGGAGGAAAACCGACCCAACAAGGAGTACCTAACCCCCCTCAAGGAGAGCCACCGACAAACAATGGAGGAAAAGTGAACCACCTACAGGGGAAGCCTAACAATGGGTTGTACCAAGACAGCATCAGATCCTCCCCTGTGGAGAAGAGGAACAGACTATTGTCGATAAAGGTACAGAGGCAACAGGAAAATGTTTTCTCTCTACTGGTCTCGGGAGCTGAACCCCCGAAGAAGTTCAAGATGCCCGTCTTAGAATCATATAAAGGGCAATCGGATCCCAACGGCCACCTCACGACGCTCAAATCGTCCATATGCCTGTTAAAAATTTTTGAAGCCCCAAGTGTAAGCTATTCTTCACAACGTTGAGATCAACCAAATTAAGGAGATTCGACAGTATGTCAGTGGGCGTAATCACCCATTTTGCGGAGTTCAGAAGACTTTTTTATTGTAGTTTGTCAGTTGCCCTAAGGCCTAAGAAGAACGCTCAATCCCTATGGCAAATGAAGCACGGAGCCGACGAGAGCTTGCGATCGTTTATCGCACATTTCTAGAGTGAAACATTGGATGTCAATGATCTGAAACCCAACATGGCCCAAACTGTAGTGACACAGTGAGTGAGGTCGGAAAGATTTTGTTTCGACCTTGAACTCGCAGAGCCACAGAGCTTGGTCAAACTGTTAGAGATGGCCAACAAGTATATCGTCGCCTATAAGAACAACCCGGAACTCGACGAATAGAGACCAGAAACGAGCGCCATAAAACAACTGAAAGCATCCCGAACAAAGTATACAACCGTCTGTTTGCCTACGCTACGAGGGCCATCATTGTAGCAACCCCACCCATTGTCACGAGACTCAGAGGTGACAAATCAAGGCCCAAAACCAAAAATCTCTCTATTATCATGAGCACCCCTGGCACAACCATGGGCCCCAGCAAAAGCTCTCTGAGAGTGTCCATGGCAAAAATAGTGGACACTATTCATGACAAGGAATTTTTCAAGAAGGCACCACCGACGAGAACCGAAGCTTTCCTCAAGATTGTAGGAAATATTGCAAGTATCACAGAAACCATGGACACGACACGGAGGAATGCAAACATCTGCGAAGTTTGATTGAGAAACTGATAAAGAAGGGGAAGTTGAAAGAACTTGTCGTTTCTGGAACCGTGACCGAAAGGCAGGGCAAACCCCCCGCGAGAGGAACAACGAAACTGTCCGCACCAATACCATTCACATTGCAGGATAGGTGCCCTCAATATTTGGAGGAAGTAAACCACCCAGGAGGACAAATATGAAGAGACAATAGACGGGGGAACTCGGCACCGCAGTCTTTTTCCTGAAACCCAGATGCCACCAGCCTATTTTTTTTTGTCGATGAGGATCTCCCCTCAAAAGGGAATTCATATAACAATGCTATTGTAATAACATAAATAATTAATAATTATTAAGTAGGAAGCATCCTCATTGACACAGAAAGCTCTGTGAATGTACTTTTCAAACAGGTGTTCAACAAGCTGAGCCTAGTTGCCGATCAGATGACTACGCCAGCCAGACTGTTGTATGGATTCTCAGGCGAAAGGAAGAAAGTGTAAAGGGTGGTCGGCCTCCCAATAAGTTGGGGGGGAAATGAGAAGCATTTTACGTTAACAGAGGATTTCCTCGTAGTGGATTCCCCCCAAACTTATAACACTATATTCGGTTGATCACTCCTGAATGATTTCAGGGTGTTGGTCTCTACTTATCATGTCGCTGTCAAATTTCTTAGAGACAGAAACCATTACAGTCAGGGGTGACCT
>NEWO01000548.1:186695-202716 GCA_003013225.1 Phalaenopsis aphrodite | reverse complement strand
GGCCACAACAGACAAATTCCTGGGATATTGCTAACCCCCTAAGGCATAAAGATTAACCCGAAAAAGGTTAAGGCACTCCTCGACATGCCCCCCCGGAAACGCTAAGGAAATCCAGAGACTGACCGGTTTGATCGTGGGTTTGAGCTGGTTCATCACCAAGTTAGGAGATAAGTGCGCCCTATTCTTTAAAGCACTTAGGAAAAGTTTAAAGAACTTAGGAAAACCAAATGCTTCAAGTGAACACCCGAGTGCGAGGAGGCCTTTGGAAACCTCAACAATTCGTCGCCTCCGCTCCTCTCCTTCAGAGACCAAAGCCAAGGAAGAACTTTACATTTACCTTGGAGTCAACCTCGAAGTCGTTAATTCAATCTTGTTCCGAGAGGAACTCAAAAACAACACAACACCTGGTGTACTACGCTAGTCGGATCCTCGAAGGCGCCACACTCCGATATCCAATAATGAAGAAACTGATCTTCTCCTTGATTATTTCAGCACGGAGGCTCCGACCATATTTCCACGTACACCCCGTATAGGTCATCACCGACCACCCGCTAAAGTCTGTCATCACCAGACCGGAGCACTCTGGTCGACTACTCAAGTGGGAGATGAAACTCAGTGAATTTGACACATCTGATATGCCCGGGACGACAATAAAGTCACAGGTTGTTGCAGCCTTCTCCGAATTGAGAGGCGTGAATGAAGGTTCGACAATCGACGAATCAGTTTGGACCTTGTTCACTGATGGGGCATTCAACCAATCAAGCGCTAGACTTCGAGTTCTCTTGTGCAGCCCCACCGGAGAAAATGTCTATCACACAACTGAGGTAAATTTTTCCTTGACTAACAACCAGACGAAATATGAAACTTTGATTGGAAATTAAGCCTAACCTCGGAGATGGGAGTTCTCCGCATAATGATAAAGGTCGATTTACAACTGATAGTAAATCAAATCAACAGAGAATTTGAAACCAGGGAAAAAAATATGGCAAAGTACCTAGGGAAGGTGAATAAATGGAGATCGGCCAATTCGCCGGTTTCAAAATCGAGAATGTCGAACAAGAGGAAACCAAGTCGATGACCTCCTTTCACGAAGCCGTTATCTGGGAAAAGGACAGCCTCGAAGACTCGATCGACCCTTAATCGAGCAGTCACTAATAATGGAGGTTTGTCAAGAGGAGAAGAAAAGTTGAATGAGCCCATACATCCGCTACCTAAGCACAAGAGAGATCGACAAAATCACCAATCACAGGAGATACAAGTATAAGGTTGCCCAATATCTATTACTTGAAGGAAAACTCTTCAGAAAATCAGCCACATCCTCGTACCTAAAGTGCATAGGGGAAGACCAAATTGAAGACGTACTCTGAGAAATTCAAGGTGGAGAGTGCAGAAGTCATTCGGAAGGAAAAACACAAGCTCACTGAATCTAGCGACAGGGCTACTTTTGGTCGAATCTGCTTAAAGAAGTTGAGGAATACTCTCGAAGATGCACATAATGTCAGAAATATGAACCGTTGCGCACTTAGCCGGCTTAAAAACTTCACTTGATCATCAACCTTTAACATTTGCCATGTGAGGGCTCGACATCCTTTGACATTTTCCCCCGTCGAGAGGACAGCGAAAATTCTTGCTAGTGGTGGTCAATTATTTCTCCAAATGGGTAGAAGCGAAGCCCCTAACACACATAACAGCGGGGGTAGTTCGAAACTTCATCTAGACTGACCTGATTTGTCAATATATGTAACCCATCGTCATCATTATAGATAATGGGACTCAATTTGCCGACAAGAGAGTAGAGGATTTTTGTAAGAGTCAGGGGATCAACCTCAAATTTGCCTCTATACATCATCCTCAAACCAACAGAGAGGCGAAGGCTTCAGACAAAGACATTCTAAATTTACTTTAAAAAAAGGAGCAAAGGGTAAATGGCTTAATCCCTTCCCTACTCTAGGCAATTCAGACAACCCCATCCTCATCCATCGGACAAGCCATTGTTTATGAAGTGTCATGAAATGGAAGTCATGCTACTGGTCGAATACAACAATCACATTCAGAGGGTACTCTCTGTCTCGACTTTGAGTGAGGAGGACCTAGAAGAAAATTGTGAGGCGAACAACGAAAGAGTTAAGCTCGTCTTAGACCTTACCGAAGAGAATCGAGCCAAGGCAACCCTTCGACAAGAACAAATCAAGCGAAGGACAACTAAATATTTCAACAAACATGTTTGTGAAGAAAAGATAACCCCTGGAGAACTGGTGCTGAAAAACACTAAACACGTCGCGCAAGTGGCAAGCTATCTGGAAGCTGGATCAAACCTGGAATGACCCCTACATCATTCACCAGAGAGTTGGGCACGGAACATACAAACTGAAGATGTTGCAAAAAACAATGTCCCTTAACTTGGAGTGACGATGACCTAAAGAAACTTTTTTCCTTAAAATCGTTTTTGCTCGTCAATAGGAAATATTATTATTTTGTATAAATATTCCTTTTCTTTCAAAAAGCCCTAAATATAATGAAGGAGTTTTTACGATACATGAAGTCTATAAAATTGAAATTTTGTATGTTCACCATTTTGATGATATTTTCTTTGATTGTTTTCTTTTCGCTCGAGAAACAAACATAGTTAGGCTCGGCGAACTAACATGATCATGCGTGGAAAACTAGCACTGCGAGATGTTAAAACTAATTATTTGGCAAAACGATCGTCAGCGACCTATGGGACGTATCGAAACCCAACAAAGACAAGCTCAACGAGAGGTGCGTAAACGACAAACTTCCTTACAATGAGGCAAAAGGAAGCAAAAGGAGTCTGATTACAAGTAGCAAACTTCCTTACAGTAAGGAAAAAAGAAACAAAAAAATATATAAACAACAAAACGACCAATTCAATCCCTAGACATTTGAAGTCTCCCCGGAGTCCACTCCCCTAGTTTCTTCTACACCTGCGGCACCGTCAGACTGCCCGTGTGTTGATTTCTCTCCGTCCTCTGAGTAAGAAAGAAAAGTGCCAAACTCTTCCATCTTTTGCCACCTGGGATCAATCAGCTTAAATACTTGACAAACCTTTTGATCGCAGAGGAGGTACCGACTGCAATCTAACGAGAAAGACCCTCGACGTATGCCTCTCGGATCATCATCGAATGCATCTTTTCCTTCAGTTCCTTGTTCTCCTTCAGTAGAGCCGACGCCTGAACCTCATGTTGTAGAGCATCGAGCTGCCTCTCCTCGTCGAAAAGTTTAAACCTCTTTTCCACCATGGCAACTTTTTTCTTTAGCTTCCAAATTCGCAAAACGAATCTCACGACCTCTTCCTCGACTCTATCCGAGAGAAGGTCATGGAAACGTGAAGCCTCCCATGAAAGGATTTGATATTAGTCGGCCTCTTGAAACATGTCTCTTCTGTCCATCAACCTCAAAGTCTTCTTGAAGGCATGATACCATAACATTTCCCACCTGAATCGAGGGGTAGTCTCCATTCAGAGAAGTGTTTGGGAACCACTCGGTCTCCCTATCAATAAGAGTGCAGTGGCCGCTAATCCAAACTTCGACTCCTCGATCATGTGAGAATATCCACTCAGAAGGCACAACCCCCTTCTTCACAGTAGGAGGGGGCAAGATTGCATCCTGCCCTTTGAGGAACGTCACTCTCCATCTGCTCTGTTACCTCGTTCCTGCAAGGCTAAAAACGAGGTCTCCCCCGTCTCCACCGAGACTCCTCCAACCGACAGATGAACTGGCGAACCCCTGGTATCAAGAATATCGAGCGATCGCCAAGGTTCCCCCTCACTTCCCTCAAAAGAATCTAACAAATTACACAAGAGTTACACATATTGTTTACATACGAACAGGTAAGAAAATTGGTACCAACCTTCAACATCTCCCTTGATCAACCTAACCGAGTCCGACCAACCCCTACCTCTGTCAAGTGAAACAAGACTGTCTATCCTCCGGGACTTCTTTGAGGCTGCCCTCGCATCGGCAGCCTTCTCACGGGAGACCATTGTTGTCGACCAACCTTCACAAATCTTCAGTCATGGTATCAACACCATCCAGATGAATCATACATTCAAACACTTCAGGGCCGAGGTATTGAAATAAACAAAAGGCATTGACCTCAATCAGCTCCCCATGATCTTGAACTTTCCCAAGTAAGGACTTTACCTCGCACTCTATCGGGGAAGTACAGATTCCCCAATAGCTCGCACATGAGTCAACCAAGAACTTTGTCTTTCAGTCCTTCGCCTTGTTTTCAAAGCCCAACAATTGAATCTTAGGACCTGTGACAAATTGGATGCAGTCATCACGACCGATCCTAAAAGAAAAGTTGTTGAAGAGTTCGATCGACCATTGAATTTTCATCCTTCAGTAAAAAAAAATACGTAAGTCATAACAGCGGCGATCGAATTAAAAAGAACTTGGACAGGAATGATCCCGTAGAGGTTGAAGATCTACCACAACTCTCAACAAAATGGCAAACGGAGACCCATCTTAAAGTGATATTTATAAAAAACTTCGTCAAGAGAAAAACTACCTGTGGTCTGCTCGTGGCAGGCTGTCAGTCGCAGGAGAATCATAAAAATCAAGAACGTAATGGTCCTGAATGTCTTTCACGTCCGCCCCAGAGAAAACTGAAACCTCTGTAGCAGGAATCAAACCAAACGATTCCTGAGAAAACTTCCAAACCATGGGGCCGGAGATACTTCACCAACACAAAGAAACGAAGAACGGAAGAAGTGGAGGGATCTGGAGAAAAGAGAAGAGAGCAAGGGTTCTCAACTGCCACAAAAACCACGTATTCATGAGAGAACAGGCAATAAATGAGGCAAAACGCCATTGAAAAGATTGAAGCGATGGATTACACGTTACTCAAAGCAAAGTAATGATTACCAAAAATATAAATTACATTTTATTTATTTATGTACAAAAAGGAGGTACATCTCACAAAACCCCAACAACTACCTAAAAAAGGAAAAAAACTCACCACAAGATCGGTTGTCACGTCACCAGAGATAAACCTTTGGTGAGACAACCTCTCATGCATGAACTCTCCTCTCAACTTGAAGAAATCATCATGAGCATCCCTCGATCGAGTAGTGAAACTCTCTCCGACGTCCGACAGCTCCGAGCACAAGCGTGTCATCTCCCCTCGAACGTCAAGCATCTTCCCTTGGAAACAAAAAACTCGAGCAAAGCAGCAACCTCTCCCTCCACCCGATTAACTTTCTCCAGAACATCAGTAATTCCATCTCCATCTCCCCGAGAATATCCAATAAAGCGAAGGAAACACTCTATCTCCGCAAGGCGGCGCACTATAAAGTAGGAGGACACTCTGCGTCCACCAGTCGCGCCCTCTCGCCTAGCAGCGCCGGAAGAAACCTGACAACCCACACTCCGACCCTCACCAAGGGTAAGTTTCTCTCCATCCTATGTTGCTCAACACACCCTAATCCTCAACACCCTGATCCTCAACACGCTGCTCGACACCTTGTTCCATAATACCTTGCTCCACTGTGCAATGTTCCATGAAATCGACTCCCACTGGGGCGACTTGCTCAACATCAGTCACATCATCTGCAAGACCGACATCAATATCTATCGACACATAATCGATATTCAAGGCTTCATTAACTGCACAAAGGAAACAGATACAAAAGACGATTCAAACTACATACCCAAAATTCACCCACATTTAGATGTGGTGTAAGAAAAAAGATCCTCAACAACATTCTCTAGCCCTCCACTCTCGAAGGAAAAGTCGCTCTTTGTCGATCAAAGCCAAGCCTCAGCTTCGACCGACACCCCCTCAAGACCTCATTGGGGAAACACAGCCCCCACAACAACCTGAACGGACATCCTTTCTCTTCCAGCATGAATCTCCACCTACGATGTATGCTCTATAACGTGAATGTCAGAATGGCTTCCAGCCTGCTCAGCCCTCTCCTATAACAAGCCTACAAAGAAACCCGAAGACTCGGCTCGCTCCTCGTGCTCCTCAATGTGCAGCTTTTGCACAACTCTCTTATTGCTTTAACTTCCGTGCGAATACCTCGCTCCCCAACTTCCGCTTGGTGTTGGGTTTTCGAGCCTTCGACCGTAAGCCACCCATAGCCTTGAGGAGGGCATCCTTTCGGCAAGTGAGGCTCTTCAATCGGACATGATAGCAAACAAAAAAGGACACAAGTTTCTAGGAGCAGAAGAGAGAAGGAAAGGGCGCAAACTCTACTTATCCCAATTTATAGCAGGTCAGACACGGAAAACCAGGGATGTTCATTATTGTGCAATAATGTCATTTTAATTATTTCTCACATGTTAAAAAAGGTTCTCTTGTCCTCATGTGTTGTGCTTCCTCCGAGGAGCAGAGAATCGGGAAAATAAACATATATGTGAAAAATATTCAACCCGAACCTCGAGATAGATGAATTGCTCGGATGGTAGATATGAACGGTCGAACAACAATTTGAATATCGTTTAGGTCAGATACTGGCAAAGAAGGCATCTGACTCTAGCGATCGGAAGAAAGTACCAAGGAACTTCTCGCTCGGTGGCGATCGGCCCTTAGAACTAGGTCAATGTCGGTCCTGAACGTAGTCGTGCCGCAACCCAATTTCTCTGTGCCATCCAACACTAGCGTTGCAACACCACAACCCTAATTCAACTCCAGAGCCACAAAACCTAGTGTCCACCTAGCGTCATTGATGCACAAAAAATATATGTATTTTTAGACCCATATTTTATACTCATTTTTTGTGATATTGCACTTTAAAAGAAGTTATTTTTTATGTTTTCTTGCAGATTATTGATTTTTAGGACTTGAAGCAAAAAAAAGAATGGAATTTGGAGTCAAAATGAAGCTTTAGAAGAAATATTCAGCGTTGTCGGCGTCATTTAATAGAGAATGAGGATTAATTAAATGGTCATTGACGCTGACGGCGCCATTGTCGATGCAGGCCCTATTTTTAGAAGATTCGACGAATTTGGACGCTTTTTGAAGAGTTTTTGGATGCACCTATTGGAAAACCGACACTATACTCTATTTATAGCCGAAATTGATCAAAAAAATTACTCTCTTCGCCCCTTCGCACCCTTCAACCGCTTTCCACTCTCTTCCACGCTATTTCAGATTTTTCATATAGCCACTTAGAGTCAATCGGTCATTTATTTTCTTTATAGTTTTGAGTTTTTGTGGTAAATTTAAGTGTGAATTCTTCTCTAAGAGTGTTGGAGAGAGAGAGATGTAAGAGATTTCTTCTTCCTACATTTCTTAAGAGAAGCTACAAGGGATTTGCTTTGAGAAAGAGTTTCAAATAAGTGTTGTTAGTTTATTATTATTGTGCGAACTTTCTTTTATATATGAAATTTGTGTTTCGTTGTATCTTTCTCATAAAGTCTAAGTAGTTTCTTTTATATTTCTCCCTACTCTGAGATATGGTGAAATGAAGAGATAATTTGGATGTATCAATGTTAAAATATAAAATAAATTGAGATTATTTTTATACTCCGTTCTTAATTTACTTTTCAATCTGGCTAATTGAATTGTTAAAATATGTTGTAGAACATATGATCCGAGAAATGGAGTATGAGTTCTACAACAGAGTGTGAATCACATTAATTCTATGAATGAGTATTTCGTTCATGGAATTAAGTGTAAATAAATAAGGAAATATACTTTGTTAGATGTAGAATTAGAGATTTTTAGGATGACCGACTAAAATCTCCAATTCGATCTTAGTGTTTAAGAACTAAAACGAGAGTTAGCCTTCAGGGGAAGAGAAGTGGGAGCTCTCGAATGAGAGCCAGTATCCTCCTAGCCTAGCCACGGATTTAGGGACTAAACCTGAGATTAAATAATGATTTTCTATAACATTGAATCAGGATAGAGAATTAAGATAGTTCTTATTTGGCACAATACATATTTAAATCATTTATCTTATCTCATTTTACCAAAAACTCATTGTAGTGGGAAAGATATTTTTTCATATTAAAAAATTTCATCACATAAACAAAATTTAATAGTTACTGATTTGAACTTTGCATTTAAATTTTGTTAGTAGTTAATAATTTAGTTCTGATAGTATCTCAAACATTCGAAATTAGTAACAGTAATTTCGTTTTATTTTTGTGAATTTTCTAGTTAATTTATCATTTCAAATTTAAACCTTCCTCGTGGGATCGATATTTGGGACTTAAATAGTATGTATGCTTGCGTAAAATCCCAATATTAAGTGTTTAACGTTCTTATTCATAAAATACCACATCAAGATTTTGGCACTGTTGTAAAGCAGAGTCAGCTTATTAAATTTTACACAACTATATTTTCGGGGATCAATCATCAACCTACATATAATGCCCTGATGTCACCAGGTCAACACCGCTGTGCCATTTGCCGACTGAAAGTTGTTTTGGTGGTTCTGCCTACAAATCCAATATGAGAAGGCTTATATTGCTGAATTCTCTTTACATAAAGGGGGTCTGAACAATTTCCTTCCTCGACACTTCATTTTTCGGGAGTACCTCTCTCTAGCAACTTAGAGAACGAATTGGATAAGGGTTCTAGGAGCATTTGTGAGGAGAGATTCTTATTTTCTTTTCTATTGAGAACAAAATTAAAGTGAGATTACATTGTAGATGAAGGTTCGTGGTGGAGCAAAAGAAGTTACATTTGAAACTTGCAATCACATAAAGGAATGAAGATTCCATGAGACTTTGTAGGGTTAAGAAAAACCTGACTGTAATATGAGGCTCTAATGTTTCTTATAACTAAGAATAGAGTAATGAATAATTATCCTGGATTGTCAACATTAAACATGGGATATTTATTGAAAACATATTGAAGATTTGCATAATGCATTTCAAACAAGCGTGATTTCATATAAGAAAACCAAAATTAGTTAGAGATTTGTGCAAAATTAGGATTTAGACGCTTAAAAACCTTCAAAAACATCAATCACTTTAAACTAAACATAAGGTTAGTAAACTAGTAATTGGATTTATTTGAGAGATTAATCAGTTCCTCGTGGGATCAATACATGGTTACATAATTCATATATTATTTGATCAACATGAATACATACATGACATCTCATGCTTCACAGTATTTCAGGATCAATAAAACAGCCAAAGACTTTCAGTGGTAAATCTGAGGCAAAATAGTAATATGTGCATAGAATTCCATGAGAATATTACGAGGAATTTAAGACTTTAGGACATAACTAGACATTTTATTGATAAGGTGTTTGGTTGAGTATGACTCCTTCCAAAATTATTTAGACACATGATTAAACATCATAATTGCATGAGCCACTTCAAGTAAATAAATGTTCAACCTCCCAGTGACCCTATTTTGTTGAGCATCCACACAAAGCTACATGAATGATACTATGCTTAGAAAGACAAGGAATAAGAATGGAATTAGAATATTCCTTAGCATTATCATTTAACTTGAATTTTGCTTTGGAATTAAGGATTATGGAATAAAAGGATTGAAACATATGGCAGTTTTAAAATTTTATTCATACGAAATGTCCAAGTTTTTCTAGCATGATCATCTATAAATGATAAAAATCATCTCGCCCCGTTTATATCTTTCACCTGGGAGTGACCCCAAATATCACTTTGAATTACAACAAAAGAATGTGAGGGCGTATATTGTAGTTTAGAATATACATGTTCGGTATGTTTTGTAAGTTGGCATATTTCATATTGATAGAAATTAAACTTTTTATTAATAAATAGATGTGGAAATATTTTTCAAAATAAACAAAATTTGGATGACCAAGGCAATAATATCTTAACTTGACATGACTTTCAACTAAAACATACTTAGAATTAGAAAGTAGATTAACAGAATTTGAATTAGACTCAGAAATACAACTTGGCAGATGAACTTGTTTATCAATGAGATTACTTTCTTTTAACCAGATATAGACCATCATGCATCTCAACATTGTCAATCACCTTCTTCAAATCCACTTCCTGAAAATCACAAAATTTGAAATAAACTTTAGTCAAACATTTTAATTCACAAGTTTGTTGATTGAGAGTAAATTAAAGTCTAATTTTAGAAGAAAATGAACGGAGCGGAGGTGAAGAACTTTTGTCAATTCAATTGATCTAGTTCCTGCTAATAGAGAGAATGAACCGTCGGCTATTGGAAATGCAAAGTGAATTATGCATTGGTTGTAATTTTTTAGGACATTGATGTCTCCCTTCATATGATCTGAGAGTCTGAAGTCAAGTATCAAAAATTTTATTATATTGCTTTGAACAATAAGAGCATGGGTTTGCTCAGTAGAGGGTTGTGGTGCTTGTCCAGAACTGTAACCATGACCTAAAATTTTCTATAGTTCCTCAATTTGCTCTTTAGTGAATGGACTGAATTATGCATTATTATTGGTTACAACAACGGTATTTATGATTCTCCCTTTCATGTCTTCTATTGGATGGCTTTCAATATCTAGTTTTACTGTGTGACTTCTAACATATTTCCTTCACATGATCGGATTTCTTACAATAATCACACCATGGTCATCATTTCTTGAGCTCATTATTTTGAGCACTTTTGAGTGTACAAGACTGACCCATCAACAGATGATGTGTGATTTTCTGTCATCATTAACTTTTGTTTGATTTTCTCCCTTCAAACTTTTGCAAATAGCTCCCAGATGATAGGACGAAGTAATTCCAATGATTCTTCCCTTGACTTCATCTAGTTCTTTAGTGAAGTCGGGAAGAAATATGATGGTCCTCTTTTGTTCGATAATTCCTATACAAGGCAAAGTCATCAGGGCATTTCCAAAAATAAACCTCATACATGTCGAGTTGCAACAAATGTGTGAGTGTTGAAATATTGAGTAACACACAGTTCCCCTTTTCTCAATATCAAATAACTTAGAGGAATTTTTCATACTAGAGTAGGTCTCACGTGCAACCTCCCATATCTTATTAGTTGTCCTATAGAGCAAAAGTTTTCTCCAATCTTTGTGATTATAGAATTTATTAACCATATCAACCAAGTGGACATCAGTTTTTCAAGTCGAATATTTAGAATCTATCATTTTTGGAGTAGAAATTTCACCTGTGAGATGTTCATCTTTCCCTTTCCAGTAAATGTACATGAAGATGGATTACGACCAATGAAAAAAATTATGGTCATACAGTTTATGATTAGTGGCTGTGTGAGATGAGTTATTAGGCACAATAGATATTAAAGATATAGGCTCGGATCTAGGGGTGAATTTCGAGAAAGAATATTATGAGGTCATGTCATGATTGACCATAATAAGATTGTGAAGTTTGAATCAACAAGACATGTTTATTATAAATTATTTTTTTTTTTAAAATAAGGTTCAAAGTTTTGTTGAAAAGATTGTTCCATGAAAAAAAAATTATTTTAATTTGACACATCCTTAACTCCAAAAGTAGGAATTGGATGAGAGACAGTATGCATGAGCTTGAGAACTATAGCTAACTAACATTGATAATTCAAAAGAGGGAGAAAACATAAGAAAGAACAAGTCTGTTTGGGGGCACTTGTAGTTGTTTAAAAAAACAGTTGTGAAGTTGTTGCAGAAGAAGCTGTTATTCAAAATGTTATGGTGATTGTTAAAAATGTATTTTAATTTCAAAAAGTTAGGTCATGGCTTTCTGACAGTCACTACACTTTGACAAGTCAGGTTAAAAAACAGTTTTCTACTATAAAAATTTCTAGAAAGCAGCAAGAATGCAATTCCCTAAATAGAACTGTGGTGGCGGTCTGAAAAGCAAAACAAAACAACCAAAAAGCTGTCCCAAATGGATCTAAAGATTACTTGAGGAACATCCCAACGGAAATTTTCTCATATGATCTAGAGTGGAGATAGTCTTTCCTACAATAAAAATAAAAGCAGTTCCATTGCTTCAAGTTGGGTAAAAACAATTTTAAAATTTACAATACCTGCGAGATCCTTCTAATTTACTTGATCTTTCAAGCCCATACCATGAAACGTTTTAAAAGGTTCTAGATTAACAGAAAAGAAAACCATATTACATACAAGAACCTCAGAAGCATAGCTAGTTAATCTTCCAATATTCTGTGAGAATTTTCCTAAGAAAGTCACAGACATTTTGTATATGATTGATGCCCAGCAGCATTTCGTCATTTTCTTACAGTTAAAAACGAGAAAGCACTATTCCATAGTTCCCTAAAAGTTTCGACTGATCTAGACCTTCGAGCAAAATTTTGGCACTAGTTTTAGCACAGCAGAAATGTTCCCTTCTATTGTACCAAATAAATAATAATAAATAAAATGAGCAAATGTTTAATTTTAGTAGATACTATTTATTGAGTTGGTGCTTCTAGCAAGATTAAGCGCTTGAGATTCATATCCTAATGAATGAATTAGAAGTCTAATAAGTGGAACCACAACGCACCAACCATCCATGAACACTCGCACCAATTCTTAGCTAATCTTCTAGCAACCATAAATGACATTTCCGTACATAATATACATGCGTTCAGCTTTTGTCTCGTTTGAATTTTTAAATTTTTTTCATTACTCTTACCAGTCCTAGATATATTGATAAAAATAATCAAACTCATCAAGATTCTTGCAAATAGTGTGACAAATATGCTTGCAAATTGAAGTACCATGCAAACTTGAACAGTAAAATGGTATAATTTTAGAGAAGGGACCAGATTATACGAAAAAACCGATTCTAACAGTAGAACTCACCAAAGATGTGTAGGAGACATGGTAACAAAGAATACTCGCTGCTTCAATGGATTGACGCTGGAAGAAATCCAATCTGCCCATGTCTCCAAAGCCAATGCCATAGCATCTAAGCCATCTGCCTCTTCACAAATTTCATCATCAGCATTCCATCTGAATCGCAAAGCAGCAGAAACATTCTAAGAGGTTGTGGGGTGGGGATGTGGATGCGTAAAAAAGGTGGCATATGGGGTTTGAGATTATCAGTTTACAACTAGTTCCTTTTCAATTTCTGCTGGCATGGAAATTTACTCACAATAATTTGATTTTTGGGCCACTTCTCCACCACAAGTACGAATTGAAGACCAATATATCAGCATTTTTCCATCGAGAAGCATGCTTGAAAAGTGAATTTGGCCTGATTATCCTATCATCTAATCTATGGTTTACTGGATCATCCGAATTTGATTCTACAATAAGTGGTGCCCAGTAAAACTCAACTGTAGCATTATATTCCTGCATGAAAAGTAATATGAGGGTCAACAATGAAAAGCAAATCTGACGAAGAAAGCACAGAATGCTGTATTTCCATTGTTAGCTTGTGAGGTCAATAATGTCCTATGGTCATTGGAACAAACATCAATTGCAAAACGTAGTGAAAACAACAGAATAAAAAAGGATTGAAAAAAATTTTTGAATCAAGGGCAACAAGAAATTGCTTCAATACAAATGCTGCTAGATTTTACTACAGAATACAAGACAACTAATCTCTTATATGTTAAAGAGCCATTTGTATTATATTATAATCAGAAATGTCTAACGTGCCAAATATCAGCAGAGCTCATCAATATCTTAAAATATTTCATTTCTTGCAGTAATATTATAGATCATATAGAGTTATAGGAACATAGAAAAACTTCCCTAAAGAAATTTTATATTTTAAACGTACTAACTTAAGGGTATGTAAGTAAATAAAATTTGAAGTCTGGTTGTGTGCAAACGGATTATGCATGTAGCATTCCTTTGACAGATACTTGTCAACAAATCTCCAATACAAGGTCCTGCAGACAAAATTTATTGATATATCAATATATCATCTAAGTTCATAACAACAGTAGGAATTAACATCTTAAACTAAGTTTCCTCAGCTTAGGAAGAATAAGAAAAGCCCAATGTAAAATTCATGTACTGGAGACACTTAATGCATAAAGTCATAGGGTAACATCATGGATCGCATAAGTGCTAAAATGGATCGGCCATAATATGTAATTTTTAACATGCAAAAAAGTACACTGAATATCAGAAATTGCTTTGCTTTACCTCGGCAGTGAAAATGGTTAAAGGGGCATTGGGAGACATCGATTTCTTGCCAGTTGGAAGCATAGATTGCAAAAGGCACACCATGGATATCCACTGACCTCTGTTTAAGGAATCACCCACAAACATCAGCCGTTTATCTCTCAGCTTCTCCAGCATGTCGCTCCCATTCCATCTTCAACGACAAAAAAATGGATAAGAATAATAAATGGATTCTCAGATCAACATTCTTATCAATTGAGAAAAATCAGATGCAAATAATTAAAAACGGAGTAGCTCATGGAGTGACATGAAAAACAGAAGCGTATTACTTGGCCCAGAAATTCGCAACAAGAACCTAGTAGCCATAAAAAAAAATCATATACATAAGTTTCAGACCTTATATTTTTATGGTAAAAAAATCCTTAGATATGATTCTTATGAAAAAAAAGAGTAAAGCTTACAAACAATAGAAAGTAAAATATTTATCTATTTCTAATAATTAAGGAAAAATGAATTAAGGATTAATTTTTCATCCATTTCCATGAAAGATGCTGGAGAAAAAGTGCAAGAGGAATTGCAGCCAATCGCACTTCAATTACAAAGGAAGACCAAGTGGACAGCTTTTGAAATGATGACTATTAAAGTTGTTTAGATCGAAGAAAATGGATGAAATCCCAGCTATTTTTTGTCATTTCCAATTGCTCAAATTACTAGTATCCAACCACAGCTTAAGTGCCCAAGTCCTCGCTACAAAAATGGTATTTAAAATTTGAAGAAGACATCGTTATCATAAAGCTAAGAGAAACAGGAAAAGCTTGGGCAAGTCATCACATGTGCGGCCAACTTCTATTCAAAATAAAAATGCATCATTCTCAAATATGACCAATTAAGCATTAATTATAACAGCATTTCACATAAACGGTCAGCATCTATTACTGGATTTAGCATAACATACCTTTCGCATGACTCTAACAAAGATTAACATCTACCCACAAAAAAAAATCTAACAAACAATGCAAAAACTACTTTGTTTTTAGCACAATTGTATAAAAAGAAAGTAACATATGAACAACAAGAAAAAATCATCGTGAAATGTCATAATACAAAGAAATAAAAATCCTTAAAAACATATAACATGAACCCAAAGGAAGGATCCAATATCATAGTTAAACAACAAAAGAGAGAAGACTACTATTTGGATCGCCTTTACATAGAATTTAGTAAAATGACGATAACTTTATTTTATCAATTATGACCAATGTTTTAAAAATCAAACCGGACTGGCCAGTCGACTGGTTCAATTATGAACCAATCCTCTAGCCGGTTCTGTTTAGGCCTAAACCTGCTTCTGCAAAGAACTAGTTAGAACTAGCCAAAACCAGCGGTGGAACGTGTAAACCGGAGAACCGGTCCTATTTTTGAAGAACGGGTCGGTTTTAATAATAATTAATTTTGGCTTTCCAATTTTAATCTGATTGTTGGAAACAAGAGATTTAAATTAAAAGTTGAGAAAATAATTAAAATATCAATATCTTGTCATATTTTTAATTTAAAATTGTATTCAGTATATTTAAAAGTTAAGCATCATAAATTAAAATGTTATATATTAAATTAGTAAAAATAATTTTATTATATCATTATAATAACCTTAAATTGAAGTAAAATAATTTTAATATTTACTATTTCATCATCCTTCCGATTTTTACTCCGGTTTTAATATTCTTGATTAGGATCTTATCTAGTGTCTAAAATTCAGAATTTTCAATCCACCAAAACGTCATCACTCAAAATGCTCCTATCAAAGTCATCAAGTGGCAAAGCCTAATAGTCATCTATGGTGTATCACCTAAAAAAAAAAAGAGATATTCATACCAACTACATCTAATCAACTAAACCGACACTAATTGTTTCCATTATTTAGAAGGAAAAGTTGAAGCGGATGAATTCCCTACATTTATAGAGGGAAGGAAAAGGGGACAAATCCCTTGTGTGAAACCGAGTGAGCAAGTAAATGAGAGGGAGAAAAAAACTAA
>NEWO01000548.1:151686-168559 GCA_003013225.1 Phalaenopsis aphrodite | reverse complement strand
TATATGTATATATATATGTATATATATACATATATATATATACATGCATACATATATATGTATACATACATATATAGATACATACATACATATATATGTATACATACATATATATATATACATACATACATACATACATACATATGTATGTATGTAAGTGTGTGTGTGTATATATATATATATACATATGTATGAATGTGTGTGTATATATATATACCACACACACACATACATACATATGTTGTGTAATACAGAGTTAAGTACATTGACTAATACAGAGTTAAGTACCTAAATCCTTGGTTATATTTGGAAGATACTAGCTCTCACTCTAGAGTTCCCACTATCCCTTTGTTTGGAGGATAACTCTAG
The DNA here is from genome assembly GCA_003013225.1 of Phalaenopsis aphrodite. Lineage (NCBI taxonomy): Eukaryota > Viridiplantae > Streptophyta > Magnoliopsida > Asparagales > Orchidaceae > Phalaenopsis > Phalaenopsis aphrodite. Next base: position 168,190 of record NEWO01000548.1, on the reverse strand, counting down.
CCTTTGGTTCCAAACATCTAAATCAAATTGGATGTTCTAATATTCACCTTAGAATTACCAATTTATGTCCTTCAAAATTTATTTCCCTATTTATTTGCACTCAACCCCATGTATTACATTATCATCCATGAAATCAAATGTGGTTTCACTTTGTTGAGAATTACACCGCCCTCTCGGATCTTAATGCAATTAAAACAAATTTTAACACTACAAGATGCCATTATTTTAATGTAAATGATGTTCAAGTAAAACTCATCATATTGATAATCAGAACATATTCTAACATGTATCCCAAAAGCCAAAACATGAATTCTACTCATTGCAAAAGAAAAGTAAAAAGAAAAAAAAACGACATAGCATACTCATGTCACTATTTACTAACAAGGAGAAAGAGTAGGAAACACTAATCACAAAGCACGAAGAAAACACAATGGAAAACTTCATTACATAAAAGCAAATCCACTAGATAAGTGTTTACAAAAATCATAGAATAATGAAGAACACAGTACTTAGTTTTTTTTCCTCTTGAATGAAAGATGAAGATCTCTCCAACAAAATTTCCCGCTGATCCATGCAATACTAGTACAATTTCTTACAAATTCTCCAAAATCCCCCACCAATGTCTTAAGAAAATGTAGAAATCTACATCTTCATCTCATCTCTACACTCACGCCAAACTCTCTAAAAATCTCCCCTCTCCAAAATGACTCCCTTTGGACTCTCGAGAAGTATTTTTAAATTAAGTTCTCAAAATCACCAAAATTCACTTCAAGCACCTGGTGCCTAGACGCCAAATTTTGGCGCGTAGGCACCAATCTCTCTGTACTCAGGCACCTAAGCACCATGTCAACTTTGGCCTTTTAGCTTCGTTTGACTCCAAATTATTCTATTTTCATTCAATTTGCTCTACTTGCTCCATTTATTGTGCATGCAACCTAAAACATCAAAAGCACCTTTCATTAAAGCGCAATATCATTAAAAATATGCATTAAATGTGCAAATAAAAGTAAAATATTTTAGGCATGTCACTTTACTCATACACATTGTCACCTTTCTACCCTAGATCCTTGTGTGATTGCTAGGATGAGTTTTATTCATTATTGTATTTGATTAAGCTTTATTTCAACATGTGTTTGCATCTATGTCATGTGGCACCACTTAGTTTTAAAATGTACATTAAAATACCATTTTGCATGTGTTGTCAATCGATCTCCTACATTGACTCGATCGATCTTTCTATTAGCATAATTGATCAGCCTCCTTTGGCTCGATTGATTAATCAGCCTTTTTTCATCGATATGATCAATTAGTAGCTATTGAGCCGATCACTCAATTGACCACTCTTTCCATCGACATGATTGTTTGGTTGCTACTGACCTAATCAATCAATCGAACACTCTTTTCATTGACATGATCGATCAACTGCCATTGGCCTAATCAATCGATCAACCCCTTCCCATCGGCTTGATTGATCGGCTGCTAGTTGCCCGATCAACCGATCGACCGATCTCACTTGATTATTGCATTGTTGCATGTATGTTGAGATGCTTGCATTAGCATATTCACTTCTGCACTCGCACTCGCACTAGCACTCTAGCGTGCACCTGTGTGCATATGTCCTTATGTGCTCATAATGGGTACTTATTCCGCACTTAGGTACATTACTCTTTTCATTTGTTTTTTAAACCCTCAAACCATTATGTATCATGACATGAGTGTTTGCAATTGCATTAGTTCACCCTTGCATGTTTGCTTGCATATTTTCCTGTGTTTTTATATCTTACATGCTTGTTGAGCTCATTTTTTATGAGGTATAGTTTCTCTTCTTTAGGAGCATAGGATCTCGCCATAGGACTTTCCTGTTGACTAAACGACTTAGTAAATGGATCCCTCCCACATAAAAATTCTAAACACTTCATTACTCCTCTTGTGAAATCCCACCTGGGTGGTCACAATCCCCCAAATGTCATTCGAGATGGTCAAGACCAACATGTGGAGACTTGAGAGTGAGTTCCTATAAGTTTAATCAAGCCTTAGGACAACCCTGGGCGACTTGGTCTTGGTCACAACCTCATACAAACCCAAAACCCTAAAATCACATTGAACTTGACCTATCCCCCCACTCTTTTGGAAACTCATGTGGGTGGTCTCAAGCCTTTAGCTGTTGGCTAAGGTGGCTAGGATCAACATATGGAGGTTCCAAAATGGGCTCTCCCATTGGTCTCATGGCACAAGGAGAGCAATTTCATGATCAACATACCCAATGAGCTCCAGTTTCATCAAAACTCCCAACTTTGGCTTTTTACCCCCAAACTTTTCCAAAAGTACCAAAATGCCACTGGAACCCTAAAATTTCAAAAATTACCCAAATTCTCAAATTTTCACAAAAAAACATATTGAACCACTCCAACCCACTCCAAATTACCCATAATATGACGCAATACAAGTTTCAAACATTTCTCAATAACTTATCATTAAGCCTATAAAAAAAAAACATAGCATAAATTTCGTACGTTATACACTTACAAAAAACTTGCTCCCAACATTTAAAAATAATGTGGTCATCACCGACCTCAAGGCAACAATCAGAGAAATCCATTTGAAAAAAAGAATAAAAAATCCAAACAAGAAACAGAAGCGACAAAACAAAGAATTGACTCTCGTTCATTCTCTTCATTGTGGTAAGCTAACCGACTCAGACAGTCCAACTCTACATAACGACATGCATATAAATCAAAACAATCATGAGCGTAAACCTCCCAACCTCAGAGAAAATTTGAACTGTACAATTAGAACAGCCCAACACAACACATCATCAACAACAAATAAAAAAATAACAATTAAAAACAATACTAAGTGCCGCAATGAATCGAAAGAAAAAAAAAATATTCAAGGAAAAAAAAGCTTAGCATACAAGAGCTCATTCCAAGTATCTTGAACCCCGGGCAAGCACCAGTGGACGCAATCAGAATAGCTCTTTGGGTTGGCGAGCTGCTCTGCTGTGAGCTTGTTCCACTGCTTCTTGTAGATGGATGTGTGCGCGTCCTTTCGGTAATTAGAGAGCTGAGTGATATTGAGAACCGTAACTGGCATCTTTCTCCCACTGAACAAATTGCCCACCAGACTCATTATGCTCTTTCTGGAACAGCTCCCCCAGAAATTTGGATCCATTATTGGCGTCGTCTCTCCATAGCAGTTGCCCCCGGCCTCACCACCCCACTCCGCACTCCTGCGTACAATTAGTTATTACGTATCAATTCATGAAATAATGCTGTTCTGAGTGCATGTTGAATTAGCATTTTGTTTTGATAAAAAAATGGTGAAGTTCGCTGCTGGTTTTTCATTTAATTTAAAAAAATGGACTTTACATACATAACACCCAACTCTTGTGAACTTACACGTATCTCATATCAAAACTCTCATTTTTTTTACGAACACAACATGCCATTCCTTCCTGAACACACTTTCTAGCAATAAAAATTTACATTTTCAAACATAGGTAAGAAGCCCTGTTTGTAACAAATATGAGTAACTGTTATATGATACAAACACAATTTTGGTGTGAAATAAGTAAATGCATAAGAATTGGGTGTTGCCTATGTAAATTTTCATTTTAAATAACAAATTTTTGCCAGTTTTGAATGAGTTGATTAATCATATTCATTAGTGCATGTCAAGTCTACAAAGTTCGTTTTTGACCAGTTTTTTAACTGGGAATTAGGGATCTGTGTTGGGGTCTGCCGGTTAATAAACTTAATGCTAAGATTAACAAGTCTTCTGTGAGTCAGTTAATTTAGTTCATAGGTAGAAACTGATAGGACAAAATTAACCAAATAAAATATAGAACCAAAAACAAATCAAATTGAAATATAATTTAATTTATTTGATTATTTTTTTGTTTGGCCGAATTTTGAACTTTTAATAAAGAGTGCACATTCAGTAAATTCAGATGGATTATTTGACAGATTAGTTCTATAACTAACCTCTCATGACAAGGAGACATGGTAGCGAAGAACACCCTGTTTGTCTTGGGATCCATGTTTTGCTCCACCCACCTCATCATTCTCCTCACAGCCAATCTATAAGCATCCTCCGTCACCATCTCCGTGATATTCTTGTTCTCACTATCGAACGAACCTCGACTGCACGCCCCCAAAATCACACCTTTTTTATATAGAAATTATAAAAAATTGAGGGAAATGAACAGATACTTACAGAATCCTCATCTTCTGTCCTGTCATCCACCAAAGATAGGTATTGAAGACCATAATATCTATGCCCTTCCAATGCCGAGCGTGCTTGTTAATTGATCCAACTCGAACAATTCGATCCTTCACTCTGTGAACAATGGCGTCATCTGAGTTTGATTCGACGAGGAATGGAGCCCAGAAGAACTCAATTGTGGCATTGTAGTCCTGCTTCAGAAACAGTGGGTTAGATTTTGAGAGGTTTTTATCGTTTTTGAAGAGTTGATTGGGGTTGAGTTGGTTGCCTTGGCTCGGAAGATGGTGAGTGAACCGTTGGTTGTCATGGATTTGGAGTTTTCAGGGATGGATCGATGGAGGAGGCAGACTAGGGAGACAAACTGGCCGCGGTTTAAGGAGTCGCCGATGAACATCAGTCTCTTTCCTCTTAGCTTCTCCAGCATGAAGGTGGCGTTGAAGCTAAAATATATATAGTTTATAAACACATCTTAAATGCCTTGTTCTAAAAAAGTTTTGATTTTTTTTTCTTTGATTTGAACTGTGATCAGTATAGTGCATGAGACAAGCGTGATAGGAATCATAAAGAAGGAAGTTTATTTCCAAGTCAAAAAATTATTTTTATTAATATATATGTCAATTAATTTGATTTTTTTTTATTTTTATTTCTAATTTTTATCCATTTTAGGTAAGATTAAATTCAAAGTCTTTTGTAAGGGGTGGTTTTTAACTTTATTTTTATTTTGTTTATTTTTTTTATTTGAAATAAAATAAATATTTTTTATGCTCGAAAAATCAATTTATTTCTAAAAAAACTCAAATAACACCAGTTTTGAGTATTTTAAAAATAAACTTATTTATTTTTAAAAATTAAAATAAGAGCATGTGAAAGATGTATTAAATAAAAATATTTTCAACACCTGGGTAAGATGAGCTTGATTTTTTAATGCATACTTCCACAAACTAGTTGCGGTTGTTAGCCATATATAATTTTTCGTATTTGTAGCGCTTTTACCATATTTACTCCAAAAAATAAAGATAAGGAACACCAAACAATGGTACTTAATTTAAACATTTATTTGAGTTTTAAATCGCTTCATGCAACAAAACCATAATTAAAAATAGATGCTGCACATGCACCATAAGCAAGATCATGTGAATATTGGAAAATTTTCCTACCTTCTACCAATTTAAAATGACAAATTAGCTGCGTCACTCACTTAAAATTTCAGTAAACTTGTAAAACTTAGTGAATCAGCTTCCTAGAAGCAGTAACTTCCTATGATTCATTTGTCCTGAGTTTCCATACTTGAATTAAAGCCACTAAAATTTGTTGAAAATATAACTTCCTTCTTAATCAAGCACACTTAATACCTTAACTATATGCAGTTTACGTTAGCTTCATTCATAAAAAAGAAGGGAAAAAAAATATAAAATTAAATTTGAATGTTTTTCAGAAAGAAGAAGATAGTTCTCATGTTTGAGTCTCTCAACTGCTGATCTGAACTCATATCCAAATCATTAATGGTTTGAAACTTATATATTTTCCCAAGGAAATTTGAACCATACCTGGGCAAATCACAATCATGAGGCTGCCATCTCCAATGAAGATAGCCTTTGTCAGGTCTCCCATAAGCCTGGCAAGTAAGCTGAGGCTGTATATAAGGGCACTCTTCCTCCTGGTACAGCGGCCTTGTCTCTTCATCATAAACCCAACTCCCACTAAACAAATTACATTCTTTCTCTCCCCTCTCTACCGCAAAAGGCACCACTAAATCCTTCTCTACGACATAATTAAGCCAATCAATACCCAAAAAAACAAAACACTTAAGGCTTGTAAGCTTTCTCACCTTGCTCAGTTTGTAATGAAAGAATTTGATCTGGTTTCTCCTCTTCCGGCTCTTGCAACTTCAAGGTTGATTGGCTAAGGATGCAACTGAAGTCTTCACCATAAAGGATCACAACAAAGAAGACAAAGCAGAGGGAGATGATGTAGAAGGAGAAGGAGTTCTTCTTTTGGTTGGAGGTTGGTGACTTCATTGAGGAAGTTATTTTGGGAAGGGGAAGAGTGAGGGGAAATGAAGAAAATGTTTTATTGGTCTAGTGATTGGAAGGTGGAGTATATATGAAGGAAAGGTTAGTAGGTGGGATTGAGAAGGTGAGAGAAATAATGTCATAGTCCCCACTTTTTATATGATAATGTTGTTGTTTAGAATAATTTGGATGGTTCTCGCATGTCATTCTAATGATATCTTGTATTCATGGAGATACATGCATACCACAGAAGTTTTATGTATTTGTATATCTAACACCAAAATTTTGATTTTTACATTTATAACATCTTTGTGTCGTAAACTTGGGTATGAAATTGCATATTTCACTTTTAAAAAGGTTGCTAATGTGGAATTTTCATGGCATTTTTGATGTGATGTTAATGATTTGGGTGATATGCACGTAAATATGAATATTCAGGCGTTGGATATGTAAATATTTAAGAATCGTGTGGCATTTATGTAAAAATATTCAATATAATTGATTTGCATCCAATCAAAATAGGTGATGCTCTTCTAAAATTTATGCACTCAAGTTAACATACCTAAAATACATAAATTTTAAAAGCAAAGAGATTCACAAAACCTTATTTTGCATTTATTTTATCCCATACCAAACATCCAAACAAAATAAAAAACACAAAAATAAAATGCAATATCTTACTAATGTAGACAACCAAACAACCCTTAATCGCTTGCTTACACTGTTGTTCTTCTTGCGAGATAGGCTAAATTTGGCCATATGTTCCATAATAATTCATATATACATTTATTTATTATTTTAGTTGGCCAAAGTACTCCAGGGCTCTAGAAAAGTTGATTCTGACAAGCGTGTATTTAAAAATGTGAGATTTGTAAAGGACCAGAAGAATTAATTACTCAAGGTAAACTCTCCTCTGACATAGCTCTTGAAGTAGGGCAGTTTGGTCTCTAGAAGCAAATTAAAAAAGCTCAACAGTAATCTCATCAAATAGAAGAAGCAACAGTTTGGTCTCTAGAAGCAAATTAAAAAAGCTCAACAGTAATCTCATCAAATAGAAGAAGCAAAACCATGTTTTTCAGAATATTTAGAAAAGCTTTTAGCCTATTCTATATTTGAAGAGCAGACACATCCACTTTAATTTATAATTCCTAACTTCAGTTTTGATTTTTCAAATATACAGTTTATTCAGATGAAATAGTACAGTGGAAGTTTATATTATTATTCTAATATTGCTGATAAATAAAAATTATTAGTAAAGTCTGCTGAAGCATAGTCAAGAAGAATCTTCTATACAGATGTTACTTTTATTTATGGGTTACTAATGGCCAAATTTGATGTTGATGTTGGAACCTCAAACTGAGCTATTGGTGATTCATATAGTTGCTTCGAAGAATTATTAAATGTGGATCTTTTCTCCATGTTTACTTAAGAAAAAAAAAAGGAAGTTTTTGTTGAGTAGTCTCAATTCTCTAGTAATAAAAAGGCTAAAGACAGTGACAATAATCAAAATTCAGAAGTGTAATTTAAGAACCAGAGGGAGACAGAAAAAATAAAAATAAAAGCTTTCTTCAGCAGCGTGAAACTAAAATAAGAATTGGCATCGGAGCAGTTGTGGGAGGAACAGTGACTAAAAGCCTTCCATTGTATGAATAATTCAGATCTTTTTTCGTCCTTTTTCTTGCCTTTGTGTGCAAAGCGTTTGGTGAGGAAGGAGAACGTGCAAGAGTTAAAAATGATCTTTTTTTTTGGGTAATTACAAATGAGGGATTGAAGTGGGGGTTGGGATAGTTTTCTGTGAAGATAAGAGAGGAGCTGAAATGTCCAACTCAATTCCTAATTGGCAATTTGTTGGGTGGGGTTTTTTTTAAGAGAGGTTGCTTCGTTAGTTTAATTAAAATTTAATGTGTTTACTTTGTTATTTGAATAAATTTAATAATGTTAGGATTAGGTCAACTAGTTTTTCATTTTACAAATATTTTTTTTGGAAGTTTTACATGTGCATCACTCAATTCTTATATATTTATATATTAAACAGCTAAATTTCAGTTTTTACAAGCGTATCATCTTTTATTTGCATGAAAAAATACATTTAACATTTTAAAAGTTAAAATGATGGTATTTTTTAAATGATATGGAAGGTTTGGTGCTATAAATGTGAAAAACAAACTTTAGGTGTTAGATATGTAAATAGATAGGAATTGGGCGGTTTGTATGTGTTGAATTCAAATCAGTCTTCTGAACCATGCCTAAAGAATAGAGCCCAATTCTGGGGAGTGGAGAAAGAGAAAGAGAGAGAGAGAGAGAGAGAGAGAGAGAGAGAGAGAGAGAGTTGCTCCGTCGAGAGGCAAAATCGGGTAGTCCCCGAGCTCAGCTGCCCTTTTTATTCCACACAAGTTTAAATTACGAGAGAGGGAGAAGAAAAGCAAGCTCCATACATGAGGGGGGAAGAGCGAGCCTAGATGGACCCTTTTAAATACCAAAGGATCATTTATTTATAGAGAAAAGAGAAGGGAGAGAGGAAATTACATTGTTGAATTCAAATTTGTTCTCTGGACCATGCCCAAGGAATAGAGTCGGATTCTGGGTGGAGGTGGAGGTGGAGAAGGAGAGAGAGGGTTGCCCTGCCAGCGGGGCAAATAGGGGTGTTCCCTGAGCTCAGCTAGAATACAAGTGAGAGAGTAGAGGAACAAACTTCTTAAATGTGGGGGAGAGAGACAACCTAAATGGACCCCTTTATATGCCAAGGGGTCCTCTATTTATAGAGAAAAGAGAATGGGGAAAGGAAATTACAAATATGACTATTTAAAGGGTGCAACGAGGGGTACTCCGGCCTTTTTCCTGCTCGACCCGATCCTTTTGGAGTTCTTTTATGCTGCTAGATTCGTCTGCGTTGGATATCTGGCTCAAGTGGCCAGTTGACAAATAAAATATCAAAGTTTAGGTGTTAGATTAGTAAACAAAAAATTGTGTGGTGTGTATATAAATACATCCCTTTAAGCTGTATATGCATTTATATATTTATTAATATATAAGAAATTTGTCGTATATATGTAAATATTTGGTTTGAGAGGTGGCCAACACGAGTTGGTCGGGTTGAGGTGGTCGGCCGGGTGGCAGCTTCAAAGGGGGTGATTGACTGGCTCAACATGCCCATTTTACTGAGGGAATAAAATATTCATTTATACACTTAGAAAACATTATGCCTTTAAAACTTAACAGTGGAGGTTGGTCGGCCAAGGTGGCTGGCCGCAAAGAGCCTTCCTGATGACTCTTAGAGGGGTTGCAGGCCTTTTCAGGTCAGATGGCAAGTTTAGCCCACCCAGGAGGGCGGCCAGCCCTGATGGCCAACTAGCAGAAAATCTTGCTCTCTTGCCCGATTCTGATGATGAACTCGACAACAACTCCCCTGGCTCAACGATGACTTATTTTTATGCTATACATTCATATATGCCCATACTTAAAGAGGGTCGAAAAGGGTACTCCGTTCTTTTTCCTGCTCGAACTTATCCTTTTGGAGTTCTTTTTTATTATTGGATTCTTTAACGTCGGTTAATCAGCCCAGGTGGTCGGGTGGCACAAAAGAAAATCATAGTTTAGGCGTTAGATATGTAAAGACAATAGAATGGGTGGCATGCATATAAATACCTTCCTTTAATGTATATATACATATATATATATTTATTAATATATAAGGGTTGGGTGCTATGTGATTCATTTTAAAATTACCTATTTTATGCACAGTTTATACTCATTTTTAAGGATATTATGTTTTAATGAAAGATATTTTGTGTGTTTTTTTTATTACAGTTGTAATAAAAAAAGTTTAAGAGCAAAAATGAGCAAAAATACATCAAAAAGGAGTAAAATGGGCCAAACCAAAGAAAATTTATGAAACCAGTCGAACTGGCGCCTAGACGTCAGATGCAGATCGCAACTGGCACCTAGGCATCTAACGCCTAGGCGCCACATTTGTTTTCTTGAAGATGCGTTAAATAAGAACAAATTTTGAAGAGATGTCTGAAGCAACCCTTGGTCATTTTCGAAGCTTTATATATAAGGATTACTTCTAAACGTTGAGGAGGAGTTCTAAAGTCATTTTGAGAAGGGGAGGCACCCATCTAGAGTGGGCAGCCTCCTTAGTGAGGTTGTGCGAGTCTTTGTGATTTATGGAGTACTGTGAGTCTTGTAAGAGTCTTGTGGAGTCAGAGAAGTCAGAGAACTTCAAAGGAGTGCTCAGGGAAACATTCCAGATAAATATTTGTATATTTTTCTTTAAGTCTTATACTTTGGATTTGAGTTTTATAAATTTGTTTTATTTTTTATTCCCATGCGTTTTGAGTAGTTTTTTCTCTTTCTCCTTGCAATATTAAGTAATCAAGTAAGCGATTTTGATTTTAATTAGAAATTATTTTACTCATAAAAATCGTAATGATATTTTTACCAGCACTTCATTTACTTTACAAATTGATTATTTTTTTTGTTAAAATTTTTTAGGAAACTTATAGACCCAAAAGGGCTAAGATTTTTTGACTTATAAGTATCACATTTTACTTTCGAAAGAGCGGTGACGATCGTCTAAGAGGAAGTGCAAATAAATAGAGAGATAAGATTTGATGGACATAGAATTGATGTTTCTAGGGTGATATACTAGATTCTTTTATCAATTTGGTCTAAAGTTTGAAATTAAGGGTCACTTGTATGTCCTATAGAGAGGGCACAATGGATAATTTAGAAGTGAGAGACTCGAACCTACCCAGTACTACTATATATGTCGACACCATCTTTAGATTAATCAATATTCTTTATAGATGAAATAAGTAAAAAATATGTATGCTCCTATTTGTCACAATATCACAGTTAAGTTTTTAAAATTTTTAAAATCGTACAATAATTATGAATTATTTGCAAGGAGAAAATCTCTTTAAATATATTGAATTTTCTAATTTTAGTTATTTTCGAGTCTTTGCATTTACTTATAAGTTTTACTCGTCGTAATTAGTAAATTGTATTTCATACTTGAACTACTTTCATATTTTCCTAGATTATATTCTACAATTTAAAGAAAAGTTTTTTCTTAGTAAAATACATAAAATTACCACCTTCCCTGTGGGATCGATACTGGCGTTTTTAAAGAAAACTCTACATTACTTGAAACGATACATATATTCACATAGAACCCATAGTATGTAAACTATTAATAAGAAATTCTAAATTTTATATTATATTGATTTTGCATACTAGTCGCTAAATATAAATTGGGTCAAGTTTTTTTGTCATCTTTTGAATGCTAAATTATTGTGAAATTGTGGGTCGGGTCATTATGTTTGTAAATATTTAGTTTGAGAGGTGTCCGACCCATGTTGGCCGAGTAGAGGTGGCGGCTGGCAGAGGTGGCTGGCCAGCGAAAGTGGCTGGCTGTCGGAGGTGGCCAACTGTTGGGCGGCTAATGTGATCAATCAAAAAGGGTGATTAGCTGACTCAACATGCCTCTTTTATTGAGGGAAAAAGGTATTCATTTATGCACAAAAAAACAACATGCATTTAAGCCTAACAATGAGGTATGCACAATAAATGCTATTGTGCTTTAGGCTTTTATCTCTAGGAGGCTAATTAAATGGAGCCGCTCTAAAGCTATTCCCATGCGTGAAGACTTCATCTTGACCAAATGATTGGCTTCAAGTGGTTGCCGACCAATTTTGGCCAGGCAACAGGTTTGGTCAACCGATGGAGGTTGGCCGGTCAGGGTGGCAGGCAACAAAAAGTCTTACAAGTAATCCTTGGAGGGGTTGTCAAAGTATTGTTGCCGGGTGTTTGGCCACCCTATTGGCCGACTGACTAGAAATTTTGTAATCGTCAATGCGATTTTGACGACAATCTTGGCAGCTACTCCCTTAGCTCTGCGAGTGCCTATTTTTATGCTAAACATGAAGCCCCCACGTTTTTCACTTCTTGGAGATGAAACTGCAATAAGAATGAAAAAATTATTAGTGATAAAAACATTTTTTTTTAAGCTTCTAATTGGACTTAAACTTGTAACTGCCCTCTTGTTAGCCTTTTAGTGAAATAGGCTGAGAAAAGATAATTATTTGAGGTTCAGATCTTTGGATATATGATCAATTTTGCATTTTGACTTTTCTAGATAGAAAAATCTTACAACTCGAGGTTGCTCTTTACCCGTCTTTCTCACCCTCGTCGGAATATCACCTCCGGTGGACCTCATCTTGCACCAGCTCTTATGTGGTATTGTCATTGCCTTCGTGGGAGTAACTGTCGACTTGTTAGTATGGTGATTTGGCTTCTTCCGACTTGAGCTTTGGGGTAAGGTTTTTGGAGATTTCTTGGGTGGGAGAAGAAGCTTTATTTTCTCATCCCGGAGAAGAAACTCAAGTTAAAAGATAGGATTTTAGAATGCTCGTTCCGGATGAGAGACTTAGAGAGTTAGAGAGTTCATTTTGCTCGCCCTGATAAGGAGGCTTGGTTTAAGAGACTTAGAGAGAATTCGTTAGCTCAAGACAAAAGGGAGGTTTAGAGAGAATGATCTTATTTTTTGGAATACTCCTAGAGGAGAGACTTAAGTGAGAAAAGAGATGTCTTTTTTAGTTTTTTTATCTTTCTTTTTTGCTTGTATTTTACTTTATCCACATTCTGCTTTTCTTTCATTTATTTTTTCCCTTTCTTAATTAATGAACAATAAGTAAATGAAGTAGAGTGTGCTCATCTCTTTCTTATTTTAGTCATTCTAGCCTTTAGAGTAAGAGGGGAGTCATTTCTTCTCTTTGCTTTTGTCATTTTCTTTTTTGTCTCTTTCTTTTTTTACTTTATGTCTAGTCATTTTTTTATTTTTGCTTTGTGCTTTATGATTTTTGTCCTATGTTTTGGTACTTTATGTATCCATCTACTTCTTCTCTTCGTCTTCTTTTCTTTTTCTTGTTTTTTTCTCGTCTTTCTGATTTTTTTGTTTTGATTTCTTATTTTTTTGTCTTTCGATTTTCTACAACCCATAAAACTTTTCAACTTGTTGACGACACGCTCCACTCTCTCAGCACCTTTTAGAATTTTGAATCCAAATCTGTCCTCAAAACCATGCCCTAGGAATAGAGCCAGATTTCGGAAGTGGAGAGAGAGAGGGATAAAAAATGAGAGAGATGGTTGTCTAGTCGGGGGACAAATAGGGGTGATCCTTGGGCTTGGCGGCCTCTTTTATTCCACACAATTTTAGGTTAAAGGGACCCATTTAAAGCCAAAAGGGTCATCTATTTATAGAAAAAAGAGATGAGAGAGAAGAGGTTACATTTATGTCTCTATTTAAAGGAGGCAATGAGGGTTAGCCAGCCCAAATGGTCGGGTGACAAATAAATCATCAAAGTTTAGATGTTATATATGTAACGACAAAAGAATGTGTGGTATGCATAAAAATAACTCCCTTGAAGCTATATATACATTTATATATTTATTAATATATAAGATTATGGTGGTATGTATGTAAATATTTGGTTTGAGAGTTGACTGAGTTCGCCAGTGGAGGTAGTCGGTCGGGCGCAAAAAGTGGTTATTCATTGGGAGGCTAACATTGCTGATCGAAGGGGTGTTTCACTAGCTCGACATGCCCCTTGTGAATAAAATATTCCTTTATACACTTAGAAAACACCATGCGTTTAAAGCTTAACAGTGAGGTATGCACAATAAATGCTAATGTGTTTTAAACTTTTATCTCTATGAGACTAATTAAATGGAACTGCTTTGAAATTATTCCCCAATGTGAAGCTTTTCTGTTGACCTACTAATTAGTTTAAAGTGGTTGTCGACCTGTTTCGTTCAGGCGGCATGTTTGGCCGGCCCAAGTGGCTTGCCAGTGGAGGTTGGTCAGCCAAGGTAACTGATAACAAAGAGTCTTCCTGGTGACTTGGAGGGGTTTTCGGCCTGTTTCGGGGTAGTATTGACAGGCTCTGTTGGCCTAGTGCAATTCCGACGACAATCTCGGCGGCGGCTTGCTCGGCGCTATAAGGGCTCATTTTTATGCCCAACAGTAAGTAAATGCCTTTATTATTTATTCATGGTGCTGTGTATGTAATGCCAAAGTAAAAGAATGACGTTAATTGATGTTAGGTTGGAATAGAATATTTATGGATGTTTATGGGAATGTAATAATGTGTTATTCTGACGTTAAGATACATTTTTTTGCCGACCACTCAAATATTTAAGTCTTGATTTCATCATTATATCTATACCTACATCATACATGATACACGCACCCGACCGTGGACCGGATCACAGCGTGGGGACTTGCCCGGCCGGCTTGAAATTTATTTTCTTAATTATATAATTTTTTAATATATATTTAATATTTTTTAAAATTTTTATTTGCCCAAAATTAATAAGAAAATTTAATTTTTTTTTTATTTTCTTTAGAATTATGTCTACTGTGGCGTAATTTGGCCACTATTAAAAAGAAGATGCCACCTCTGGTGCACCTAATGCAATTATAAATTAGATTTCTAGCATGAAAAGGTTGATCAACTTAGATTCATAAATTTTTAACAAAAGTTTGACTTAAACTTAACAAAAAATTAAAATTTATTTAATTAATATACCAGACTGAGAATGTTGTCTAAAAATGATTTTTGAATTTGTTTTTTAATCGAAGTAAATGATAACATATTACGTGTAAAATATGCAGAATACCATGCAGGTTAACAATTAACCAAAAGTTTGCATCATTAATTAGTCTCAAAGTCTTTGGTTTTGCATTAACGAAGTTAGAAAATAGTGATTTGTTGCGATGGAATGACTGATTGATAATCTATTGCGACAATTCAAGGGTTGTTTTTGTGCACCCAAATATCATGATTATCAGTTTACTCAAATTAGCCCAAACTAATAGGGACTCCACCTCGATAGCATAACTCATGGTGAACTTGCTCGGTTTATGAATAACTTTGCAGACACATGATGAATTCTCTAGACATATGTTGAACCCACCAACTTCTTGGGTACCTCATGATATTGATAAAGCTCAAGCATAATCTTATAAGTTCAAAAATTATTCGGCAATTTTCTCAAGGGATATCAACAACTTCTCCTTGGCAAGCCAATTACAAATCTGAGTAATCATTTTGCATGTCTTATACATTTTTTTAGAGAGTAATTAATAAGTCTTTTTCTATTCAAGTAATTGAATATCTATCTTTTTAGAAGCGCTCAAACTTTGACCTAAAACTATAAAGTGGGTCACAATAAAATCCAATATTACACAAATTTGTACAATCTCTTATACTAGACCTATTTCACTGAAATCTCGAAGCTTATTACTTGAAATCTCATTTTTTTCCAAACTCTTCCTTCTTTTCCTAATTGACAACTCATAAGTTTGTTGTATAATTTACAAATAATTTGAATTCTAACATCTTCAAAAGATTAGTAAGTGTGAAATATATGCCAAGGTTCATAAATGATGGAATAAGGACCATAAAGAGAGCAAATCAAAGGACCTCGGTATGCATGGAGCACTAAGACATTATTACTACACAATAACTAGCAAAGATGGTTATTGTCTAGTAAATACTAAACTACACTATTCTCATATGCTATCTTTTATTGCTGTTTGTTTTATTAGGATGAACAAAAACAATTGAAAACATGAGGAATCTTATATTCAATCTGATTTGGTTGTGTCAAACATTTTAACTTACTTGCCTAAAGCAATTATTTATTGGTTATCTCAAGTAAGTTTTTTATTGGTCTATATCAAACTTTGGATAAACTCAGAATCCCACATAGAAAACCTATCAAGAAAAGAGTGTTGTTGGCTTATAGAGAAAACACCTCAAAGATCCTGGATCAAAGTTAATACTGATGGAAGTTGCAACTAACTTATAATTGGTGCTGGTGGTTTGTTCAGAAATTGGAATGGGACATATTTACTTTACTTCTACTCTCCTTGTGTTGTTAATTCGCCTCTGGAAGCCAAAGCATATGATACACTATTCACTCTTAAAGTTGTTGTCACGGTGGGTTGGAAGTACCTTCATTTAGAGTTGGATTCTATGCTCTTACATTACTTGATTAAGGGCAAGGCAAAAACATCTTGGTACTTGATCATTATTATGAAATAGATAGAAAGTTTAGTGAATAAAGTGCAAGTGCTTTATAGTCGCATTCATAGAGAAGGAAATTTAACTACAAAATGGTTGGACAAGTTTGGAGCCTCTTCTTCTTCTATTGCTTTAAATATTGTACCACCTCCTCCACTTAAAAATTTTGATTCATGG
>NEWO01000548.1:135868-151171 GCA_003013225.1 Phalaenopsis aphrodite | reverse complement strand
GAGAGAGGGAGAGAGAGAGAGAGAGAAGAGATGGGATAGAAGAAATTACAGATATGCTTCTATATAAAGAGGACACGGGGTACTCTGGTATTTTTTTTGGCTCGATCATTTTGGAGTTCTTTCTAGTTGCTAGATTCCTCTACATCAGAAAGCCGACCCAGGTGGCCGGGTGGAAAATAAAATATCAAAGTTTAGGTGTTAGATATGTAAACACAAAAGATTGTGTGGTATGCAATAAATAACTCCCTTTAAGATATATATATATATATATATATATATTCATATATAAAAATTGGGTGGTATGTATGTAAATATTTGAGTTGAGAGGTGGCGAGTTGGGTGCAGGAGGCAGCCCGCCATTGGCAGGCTAACATGTTCCTTTTACTGAGTTTTATGCAGATGATGTCATCATTTTTTCTAAGGCTACTAAACCTGCTGCTAAACAGCTTCAAAAAAGTCTGGATGAACTTCTGGCTTGTTTTGCCTGCTCTTGAACAAACATAAATGCAATATATATTTCAGCAAGGGAGTCAAACAACCTTTCAGACTGTGGATTTCCAGCTTCACTGGATATAAATCCAGTTCTCACCTGAAGTATTTGGGGGTTCACTTGCTGAAGGGAAAGACCAGACAAATTCAATTTGATGATGTGGATACAAAGAATCAAACTAAACTAACCAGCTGAACCAATTCTTTTCTGTCAAAAGGTGGTATAATCACTCTTTTAAAGCATGTAATGTCTGCCTTCCCTTCCTACATACTACAAATGGCTACATTGAAGAAAATTACTCAACACTTACTGGAGAAAACTTTTAACAGATTTCTTTGGTCTGGTTAGAGAAACCAAAAGCATTGGACAAACTGGAACACCCTTTGCAAACCAGCTGAAAATGGGGGTCTTCGATTTAGAAGCTTCAAGCACTTATAACATATCAATTTCTGTAAACTTTGGATACATTGTAGAGCACATGAATCTCTTTGGGCTATTTTCTTGAAAGGCAAGTACTGTAGGGGTTCCCACCCATCCCTTGCCTCCTCCAAACTGGGTGA
Organism: Phalaenopsis aphrodite; assembly: GCA_003013225.1. NCBI lineage: Eukaryota > Viridiplantae > Streptophyta > Magnoliopsida > Asparagales > Orchidaceae > Phalaenopsis > Phalaenopsis aphrodite. The sequence goes on along the minus strand of NEWO01000548.1, from coordinate 150,121 downwards.
CTCTAAAATCTGGTCTCAAATGCTCAAAACTAAGGACTTTGCTGAGGACCTTTTCATTTGGGATTTAGGGGAGGGCAACCTAAATTTCTGGCTTGACAATTGGATGGGGGATGGGAAACTTTCTAGGGTGGCCACTGTCCATTTTCCCACTTGTACCAAGGTCTCTGACTGTTGGAATGATGGGCATTGGAATCTCCTTGCCCTTCATAACATTTTAGATACTTCAACCATTCAAAAAATTTCTACAATCCCTCTAGATCCCTCCAAGCAGGATAAACTGATCAACAAAAAAGGTACTACACAATCTATTTCTGCTTATATATACTCTCTGCAGCACCATGGTGAGGCCATCGCCTGGGGGAAACCTCTATGGAGCAAGTTCCTTTCACCTTCCATGTCATTCTTTTGTTGGAGACTATTTTCCAAATTGCTCCCCACTGATGACATCTTGAAACTAAAAGGTTTGAGAGGCCCTTGCTGCTGTGAGCCATGCAAAGATCATGAGGAGACCATTGATCATCTATTTTTCCAATGCACTTTTGTTCAACAAGTCTGGTCTGCTGTGCTATCAAATGTGAAAGTGCAAACCATTACTCTCACCTGACAACAATTTCTTCTCTGTTGGAAGGAGTGGCAAAAGTTGAGTCTCATGGCTATACCTTGTGTGGTGGCTTGGTTCTCCTGGTTGGCCAGAAACAAGGCCAAGTTTGACGAGCAACTACTTCTTCCCTCTAAGGTGGCTTCCAACTGCATTGCTTTTGTGAAGAAGATTATTCAGTGGAAGGCACATTCAGATCTACTTAGGACTGGGTGCAAGTCTAATCAGCCTAATTCTGTGCACACCCTTGTGTATTGGAGGAAGCCAGTTATTGGTTTGATGAAAGCCAACACTGATGGGAGTTTCTATAAGTCTAATGCTGACATTGGTGGCCTGTTTAGAAATTCAAAAGGTTCCTGCCTTCTTAATTTCATATCTCCCACTGCTACTGAAGATGTATGGAAACTGAAGCTATTACTATCTATTGGGCTATCCTCATTGCCTCTAAAGCCCACATTCAATATCTGCTAGTTGAGTCTGATTCCCAAGTTATGATAAACATACTTCTAAATACCACTCACTCCCCTTGACATATTCTGAAATGGAAGAACAAAATCGATAATATCTCCTATGACATCAACCTGAGGTTCAATTTTGTCCACAGAGAAGGCAACATACCTACAAATTGGCTTGCTCAAGCTGGGCTTGAGGCTGATTGTCCCCTCCTCACTAAGAAAATCTCTCCTCCTCTTTCTTTTCTTTCAAAAGGTGACCTACTTGGATTACCTTAATGCAGACTTTTGTAACTTTTCTCAGTTTCTTTTTGTCATTATATATATATATATATATATATATATATATATATATATATATATATATATATATATATATATATATATATATATATATATGGTATGTATGTGAATATTTGGTTTAAGAGGTGTAAGACCCAAGTTGGCGAGTAGAGGTGATCGACCGATGGAGGTGGCCGACAGTTGGGTTGCTAACGTGGCCAGTCAAAAGGGGTGATTGACTGGCTCGACATGCCTTTTTACTGAGGGAGTATAGAATTTTTTTATACACCTTGAAAGCACCATGCCTTTAAAGTCTGACAGTGAGATATGCACAATAAATGCTAGTGTACTTTAGGCTCTTATCTATAGGAGGCTAATTAAATGGAGCTGCTTTGAAGTTATTCTCATGCGTGAAGACTTAATGTTGACCGACTAATTGGCTTCAAGTGGTTGCCGATCTATTTTGGCCAGGAAACCGATTTGGCTGGCCCAAGTGGCCGACTGGTGGAGGTTCGCTAACCAAGGTGGCTGATAACAAAGAGTCTTTCTGGTGACTCTTGGAGGGGTTGTCGACATGTTCCTGCTGTGCAACAGGTTTGCCGACCCCTATTAGACCTAATCAGGGTTTAAGGTTAATTAAATCTAATTTAAGTAAGGTTTAATTATAATAATTAGGTCTAATTGGGGTTAGACCTAATCAGAGTTTAAGGTTTATTAAACCTAATGTAATTAACATTTAATTAGATTAATTATATCTAATTAGGGTTAGACCTAATTAAGGTTTAAGGTTAATTAAACTTAATGTAAGTAAGGTTTAATTAGATTAATTATGTCTAATTAGGATTAGACCTAATTAGGGTTTAAGGTTAATTAAATATAATGTAGGTAAGGTTTAATTAGATTAATTAGGTCTAATTTGGATTAGACCTAATTAGGGTTTAAGATTAATTAAACCTAATGTAAGGTTTAATTAGATTAATTAGGTGTAATTAGGGTTAAACCTAATTAGGATTTATGGCTAATTAAACCTAATGTAAGTAAGGTTTAATTAAATTAATTAGGTCTAATTTGGGTTAAACTTAATTATGGTTTAAAAGTTCACTTAAACCTAATGTGGTTAAGGTTTAAGGGTTAATTAGGTCTAATTAATGTCAGACCTAATTATGATTTAAAGGTTGCTTACACCTAATTTAATTAAAATTTAATGATAATTAGGCCTAATTTGGATTAGAACTAATTGAATTTTAGTTTGGTTTGGTTTGGGTTCAATTGACTTGAACCCAAATGTCTAAATTTGATTTGGATCAATTTGGGTTAGACCCAAATAATTTTTATTTTTGACTTAAGTTAGTCTAGGTTGGACTTAAGTATGATGTGGGTTCATTTGAGTTAAGTCTAGGGATTGAAATTTTGATTTGGGTCCATCTGGTTTGGACCCAGAGGTTTAGGGGGGTGACTAAACCCAATGTTGGTTAGGGTCTAGGTTCACCCTAGGTCTAATTTGGAAATCGGACCCAAGGACTAGGATTAGGTCAATCCTGTTGGGCATTCAAGGCCAATGTCTAAGCCTAAGGGATTTTAAAGTTTTAAATGTAAATTTAAAATTTACAATTTTAACCCTAAGAAGCAAAATTGTAATTTTAAATTTTCTATAGGCAAAAAATTGTCATTTTAAGGTTTAACATTGTCATCCTAAATTCTCTAGCCATTTTCATATTTAATTTCCAATTCTTTTATTATATATATATATATATATATATATATATATATATATATATATATATATATATATATATATATATATATATATATATAAATAATTACAAAATTTTGTGAAAATTGGTAAACTTGGCTCTAGGGATTTTTGCTGGCCTTGTAAAAATCATGGAATGATTTTAAGGGTGTAAGGATTGATCCATAAAAATTTCATAATTTTTAGGTTTATAAATAATTTTTAATAATTAAATTACTCTAGGGAGTAATTAATTAATTAAAAATTAAATATAATTGTCAATTTCATATTTCACTTTCAAAAAATTCTCCTCATTTTTCTGAATCCAATGGCATTTTTATCATATTTTTTATGATTTCTCTTTGTCAATATATGATTTTTTGAAGATTTTAAGTATTTTTTGGAATCAATTAAATATAAAAATATGAATTTTCTATTTACTCCACATGGCGCCACACAATCATACGAGTTTCCGAAACTCAACTTTGTGACAACGATTCACTGGGCTTTACAGCGGGCAACCACGTGGCCCGCAGTTTCATCTGTTTTATATGGATAGATCCGCATGATCTAACTTGATCACAACCATCCATTTCTGATATACAGAAATGGACGACATCGTGTCATCGTCCCTAGGGGATACTATATGAATTGCAAATAAATTTTCTTATTATTAAACAATACAAATAAAAAGTAATCAACTATTTCATTGAAATAGCAATAAGAAGAAATTATGTTAAAGTAATAGATATGTTGACAACAAATTCTTAAATATTATTATAATATCATATTATTAAATTACAAGTTATATAATTAATTAAATTTTATTTAAGTAATATATCATACATGTTATGAGCTACCATTGAACTTAATATCAAGTATTTAATACGTTATTTGTTAAACAATAAGTGAGTTTATTCATGAACATAAATAAACAAGTTGAACAATATTTAAATTTGGTTCATTTAACATTTGAGTTTTTTTACAATGTTCAAACTTGTTTATTTGATAATTTGAACAAACTTGAATGAATATTAATTGAGTCAAGTCAAGTTGTTTATTGAGCACATTGTTTAATTTATGGCTCTAAAGAAATTAGAAGTTACAAAGTACAATTGGTCATGAAGAAAATGGAAGTCCATAAGGAAAGGTACTTACATTATTAAAAACAAGTCAGTCTCTTAAACTACAAATTCATATTGACAAAGAAGTCCAAAGGACCTAAGGTGGAGATAACATAAGAATCTTCCTTCTATAAAATTTTTACTTGTATATCTGCTTACAAAAGATTTGTTGAATAGATGAAGGCAGCCTATATAAAGTGAAAAAGTGTTATAAGTTTCTTTGATAAAAGTAAACAAAATGAAATTAGCCAATATAAAATAAGGATTTGATCAACATTAAAAACAAAAGTATTTCTTGAAAACATGCTTAGTAAAATTGAGAAGATGCACATAATTGGGTTTGAGATAAAAAAGTTCTCACCTCATGGTTAAGTCTGAAAGTAGCAAAACTATTTCTTGAAAGAAAGCTTATATATATATATATATATATATATATATATAAGAAAGAGAATGTTCTTTAATACAACCATTTTCTAGTTTGAATTAAACTCATGCACTATTATTCACCTTTTAAGAATTAAAACAAAGGGAACTTGATAGATGGATTTAACAAAAGAAGTTTGGCTACATAACTCAATAGTAATCTTGACCTTCATTATACCCCTAAGATCGCTGCTCAAGACATAAGTTGACTCCCCCTTTTACAATAAGTTTGCGTTGAGAAGAGCAATCGTCTGTTATGCTCGACAAGTTTAAATGGTTACCTTCACAAAGACTTAACTTTGTTAAAGATTATGACTAAACTTAGATGATATTAAAAGAGGACAAGAATAAAAGTAAGTGCTTGAAGTAGATTTTTAGTTATAAATTATCACTTAGGTTTTAGAAAGAGGCATTCGTAAGATATCTACATGCTTTGGTATTCAATACTCACTATATATATACTTAAAAATATGATTTTGTATTTGAAATTCAATAATTAACCCATATGGTTATCATTATCTAAAGTTCAACAATTCACCAAAATTTTCTCTTAATTATTTGAGTTTTTTCACAAGCTTAAATTAAACATTGAAAAAATAAGGATTTAAATTAAAATTTGATTTTGTATGAGCAAACAATTGTTTGCATATACAATGATAAAAGGGAACATCAGAATGCAATTTTTCTTTAGTGTCTTTTTTCGTTGTGATCATCTTCTTCATCTTCTCCAAGGCACATATCCATTTTTATATCTCGTAACTTCTTAACATCCTTATATTTCTCATGAAGCATATTTCTCTCCAATCCTTGTTCAAAATTGACTACCCACAATAAACTTGGATCTTATGTTCCATTATATTCATTTAACTTAAGTACGTGTGTTGAATAACTTGTTAACTAATTTTATGTCCTTTATATTCTCTTATATATGCTTAACTTGTTCTTTGAGGTTGACAATTGACATGTGGGAAACCTTCAATTTTTTTTCTTGGTGTTTTCGTATTGCAAGTCAATAATTAGTTTGTATCTTTGCTAAATTTGGTGGAGTTTACACTTGGAGGACTCTAGTATCACATATTTTAGCTTATCCTCATTCCTCATGAATTTTAACTTGGCAATATTACATTTTTTAACTACAAGTTTAGCTAGAGCACCTACTTTGTAATGTTCCCATTAAAAAAACTGAGGCTACATAGTCATAAAGCTAAGAAGTGGCACTCTCTCTCATTACTTCTTTATAAATAACTCAACATATATTTTTGTTAAGCCATCTTGGAGAGATGCATAACAAATAGTTGTATCAATCTCATAAGAATAAATGAAGATGATTAAATGGGTAATCATCAATTCTTTGTTCGATTTATCATCACTAAGGTGAACTCTCTTATAAACTATAGAACTCTCCTACTCAGTTTGGGTGACCTGGTGAACTTTAGCATCTACTCACCCATTATTCATTTCCTTATTTAAGGAGGCTGCTCTACTACTTCCTTGTCCTTCTCCTGTCTTGGTACTTCAATATTCCTTTTTCTTTTTTTTTCTTTGCCACTTCTTCACTAACTTGAATATTACCTTAAGAAGGGAGAGTTTTAGGCTAACTTAAGAAAAGTAGGACCACTTATACTTTCTACTCAATAGCTTCCAATTAGGCAAGTACTTTCTTAATTTTTATTCCTCTTTTTTTTAGGATTCTAAGAATTCACCAATCTCTGCATCAAAATCAACCTCTTTTTTTCGAAGAAGAATATATGGGAATCTATCTAGGCTAACTATTTTCTTACCATAAGGACTTCATCATCAAACTCTTCTTCTCTAACAACCTCTTCTTCTTTTATTCTCTTCAGCCTCTTCATATAAAAACTTGACAATACTTCTGACAGGTGAAGTACCTTCCTAAAAATAAGCTATAGAAAATAAGAGAGAGTGCACTTAGGCAAATCAACAATTAGCAAGTATGAATTAGTCACCAACACAAAGGTTGAAAGCATTTACACATTAATACTATATAAATAAAATTATAAATTATTAAGGTCTTCACCTTCAACTTTAGTTTATTTAAGTCTATGAAGTTTTCATTCTCAAATTTCTCTAATAGTTGTAGTTTACCTCTATCCATTAGAAATGTAAGCTTGGTTAATTTGGCCTCTTGGTCCTTAACATCACAAAGCAATACCAAATCTTCAAAATTCTTATTCTATTTTTTGGCCCTACCATCCTTGTATTATATGAATAAAACATAAAAAATTCTTCTTGGTTGGGTTCTATTGTGAAGAGATAGTAGAATAAGTTTGTGAAATTTGGTATCTTTTGTTGATCTTATAAAGCATAAAATATATTATACTTAAAAAATATTTTGGCACACCTGAAATATTATCATAGAAGTTGATCAATTCAACAACTCTTGATAAAGAGAAAAATGACCATTAACCAAAATTGATCTCAATGACAACATAACACATTCTTATAAATGGTTTTTGAATATTCACTCTTCTTGGCAGCTCATAGTTGGCAAGAATCATTGAAGGCTCACTTCATCTTGATTAAATTTAAATTTGCCATCGAGAGCTTCAAAGCATATGACATTGAAATACACAAAAGGGCATAACTATTCTTTGGGAAGAGTGCAGCCATTGGGTGAGAAGAGAGCACCGAGAAAGAAGACAAAAGAGGAGAAGAGGATGAGACACTACAGATAGAAAGTCATGCAAAATCTTTCAAAAAGAAATTCACCCACCAATTTAAAGAAGTCATTTAGTGATAGAGCCCAAGACAACACATCGTCGGTATGGTGCAACTTTTTAAAATTTTAAAAGATTTTTTTTTAAATTTCAATTTTTTTTTATCAAAGGGCTATCTAAAATAAATCCCTTTAGTCATTTTATAAAATGAATGTTTAGCATTAAAATTAAAGTATAATATTTTATTATCAAATTCAAAAGCATATAGTTCAAATTATAATATTCAACTCAATAATATAATTTAAAATTACGTCGGGTGACTTGAGCTTGTATACCCCTTCAAGGAAAGAAAAGAAGAAATAATTTTAAAATAGGGATGTAAAACTGGTTTTTTGGGAATCTTGTCACTATACATCAAGCATTTTAACACAAACTTGCCATTGATAAGAAATTGGTTTGACCGAGTACATTACAGGTATTTCAAACCAGCAACTTCTTGAGAAGAAAGTGAAGCAACCTCTCATTGGAGAGTCTTAGTCATTTCGAAAAAGGAGTTATTTTACTTTGAAAATTGATTAAAAAGTTTAGCCTTATCCATCTTTAAGGTGACCTTCAAATTGTCAGCTTCAAAGGATAACCCAACCACTTTCCTTTATAATGTTAGGTCTACAATACTTTTAAAGTACTTGGGGTCACACTATAAATGTCTAAGCACACTCTCTAAGAGATGAAGTTTGTATCTTCTTAGTATCAACTTGTAGGCTACTCATTAAGGTTCTTACTTTTTTCTTTACATTAAACTTAGGCTTGAGATCTCTTATTCTTTTTAGACTCCCATGTTTCCACATTCACTTATTCGGGGGGAGTTTGGGCAACCTTATCAAAAATTCTCTTAGCAGCTAGAGGACCAGACATGGCATCATCAGGAGAAATATTCAAGTTAGTTTAATGCTTCTTTTATCTACAATAACATTTGATGAAACAACTTAAACAAAAAATGGTTCACCATCACGATGTCCACACATTTTAAACAGGATTGCAAAAGTATTTTACTCAATCTTTTTCATATTTTGTTATTTAAGAAATAAAAAATATGACTGCACATCTGTGCTAGATCTCTGCTATAATGAAAAGACACTCAATATGTTGAATTTGTTTAAAACACACACAAGGGGAAATTTATTAGAAATAGGCTTCAGAGAAGACGGGGGTCAATTTGTTTGTGTTGTTAATGAAGATTCTAAATTCTTTGCTTCAATTTGCACCTTCTTCACCTCAAACCTCACTTTTGTCTTCTTCTTTTTAAAGAAAACTTCATCTCTTTTATGTTTGTTGAAAAGCTCAACAATCAATTTTTTTTTCTTGTAATATTGGTCTTACTTTTAAGAACTTATACTATTTCGTAGTGATAGGACCTCAAAGTGCAAAATTCAAGAAAAAAGTGATACATTTTTATCCCTTGAATCTTATTTATAGAGCCATAATGCTAATAAAGACACAAACATACATCACTTACTAAACATTTTAAATGACTATTAATTAAATAATTGATATATATATATATATATATTATCTTATTCTTCTTATAATAAACTTATAATGGGATAAGAAAATTAAATATGTATAGCCTAATGCGTGATGAACTCAACCTAGAATTATTTTCACATTGAATGTATTCAAGATTAGTTTCAAGTTTTGTTAGCCCGGTGGTTAGCTCAGTTGGAAATAGTAATCATATAAAACAAGTTTATAGAGAAATTTTTTAAAATTAGGCTTTAGGAAAAGGAAGGGACCAATCTACTAGTGTTTTTAATAAAGTTTTCATTTTTACCTCTCCTTCTCAAGCTTCATGTTTTTCCTCTTCATTTTAAGAGAATTTTCATCTCTTTTATGCTCGTTGAACAGCTTCACAATCAAATTTTCTCTCATAATATTGTCGGCGCGCTGATATCTCGGTTTAAATTTTTAGGTGTGGTTTTAATATATATATATATATATATATATATATATATATATATATATATATATATATATATATATATATATATATATATATATATATATATATATATATATATATATATATATATATGATTTTTAGAAAAACTAGTATTATTTTTTAAAAAAATTTGAAAAAGGCAATATTTTTATTTTGAAAATACGAGACCAAACCGATCTCATATAGATAATAGTTTAAATAAACGAGCACGACACCACAGGCAATATGTCTACCTTGAAGAATACATACACCACTTGCTGGTGATGCTAAATTAAATAAACTACAAAATTTATGATAACTGTCTGGTCTGCGGACTATTTATATAAGCCTACAAGTTCTTTTATCTAATATAAAAGATTAGATAGAGTTTATATTACATGAGTTTTTAAAGCTCTTTATAGAGGCAAGCCCCTACAGTCAATTACATCTTAAATTATAAAAGTCACTTAAGAAAACTCTTGATTTAGATCAGAAAATATTGTATCTAAGAATTTAAAAGGATAGGACTTTACAAAGATCAAACCAAGGAGTATCAAATTGGAGAGGCTCAAATTTGAAACATTTATTATGAAATCGAAAGGAAGAAGAACTAGGGGTTATCACACATCTTTAGGAGTATCTCAATGACTTCGCAAGCTATCCTAAGGTTTGACTTTAATTTCGGGAGAAAATTATTAAGGTGTTTCATCCTGTCAATTTTATTAGTTATGGCTTATTTTTATGTGAGATAGTCGCACAAATAGTCTGAAAGATATGAGGATTTAGGTTGTGAAGAACAATAATCTTGGAATACTAAAATGAGTTAAAGTTTATATTGCATAATATGATCGTGCAAAGGCCTAAAGATAATATTGAGGATTTATGTCGCACTAGACAGACAACCTCGAAGTCCTATGGTTTGTTCTTTAATTCTAAGGAAGGATATGCTGTTGTAGATTATTGTTTTAGATGGCCGCCCACAGAGTTAGCTCCAAACTCCTCGGTGAAGTAGTGGTCATAAAGTCTAAAGATTTAAGGTTTAAATGACAAGTTTAAGTCCAATCATTATGAGGGGGTTAAAGTTGATTAGAGCGACAACGGTTAGGATTCTACGGTTCCCGCGTTCCGATACCACTATTTTCATTTGAATTTACTTGGTTTAAACGAGTGTTGACCTCATTTTTAGTGAGGTTTAGTTTACTCTTAGGATTTAGGGTCTAGCCTTAGGATTCTTCCTTCGACTATCTTATATTCTTAGAAATGGGACCCACCTCATTTTAGAAAACCAAACTGTTTCTATACTCTTTTGAAGTTTCGCTTGCGGTTCATGACTTCTAGCATGTAGGAGGTTGAAACTAACATGAGTGAACTCAAAATGAGTTTCAATAGGATCATTAAGTCATAGGGTTGTCTCTTGCACAATTTGTACCTTCGCGCACACAAAATTCGCGATTCGTTCAGTCGACATGTTCGATTACTACAATTCACATCGTTTGCACCGTTATTCGTCGAAAACTTTAATGAATTTTTGAAATGATTGACTGCAAACCGAAATTTTGATAAAAAATGAATTTGACGCGTTTTTATACTCGATCGTCGACGAGGCTGTCTGGACGATCCCAGATGACAAAACAGACATCGTCAATGCGTCCGGAATGTCGAAATCACTTAGGGGAACATCTATTTTGCTGGGATGCCGCGCACGAATAAATTGCACAAAATTTGACACTTTTTGAATAAAAAAAGAAAATTTTTTATTTAAAAAAATTTTTAAACTCCTAAATCCCGAGCCCCCTCTCCAATCGCGAAGCTTCGACACGAGGCCCCTCCTCGTACGCCTCGTACGCCTGCCGCCCTGCAAAACTCTGTCGCGCTCTGGCTTTCCCCGCCACGCTCTCTGCTCCGCGTATCTTGTCGCCACGCACGAGGTTTGTGGCTTCTCTTGGCTCACCTGGGTATTCTTACTCCTCCCTCTTTTGCTATAAAAACCCCATTTGGGGAGTTCCTTTGGGCTGACCGAATTTTACTTTAGTGGGGGAGGTGCTGTCATTTTTGTGTCTAGTTTCTTCATTTTGTGTGTGCGTATTTGAGGCATTGTGAAGGCTTTGTCTTCTCTTGGGTAAAGCTTGAAGGAGAAGGGGGGCTGAAACATCTTGGGGGAAGGTGAGGAGCTGTCGGGTTGCTCCAAAGCGTGCTCTTACTTTCTTTGTGTACTCTACATTGAGTGGTAATTTCTTCCCCCCCTATCCCTTCTTAGTTGTGCTCGGCATTATTGTGGCTTTCTCCTTAGGCCAACATTTTGGTTGTTTGGCTCCGTATTCATGTGGGCTTGCTTGATGCTCTTGCTTACCTAGATGGTTGGATGTCCTTTCCTTTCTCTCTTCAATGGCATTATAATTTCTACTAAAAAAAAATGAGGTGCATGATAGGTTAAAGAGTTCACATGCATTAAAGTTTCTGGTTGTGCCTTGAAGGTTTAACCCGGCTTCATTTGGGCTTGAGTAGAGGTATGGTAGGCATTATTAATTTAAACCCATTAAGTACCATGGTTTGTTTAATGGGTAGTTAAAAAAAAAAAAAGAAAAAGAAAGGGTGATTGGTGGCAAAGTTTCATGTTGGCATGCTTAACATAAAATTTATTATTGAATTGATATAGCTCGGTTTTCTTAGTCTTGTATGGCTCGATTTTGGTGCCTTCTATGGCTCGTTTATTTAGCCTTGTATGGCTCGGTTTTTGGCACTTGATATGGCTCGGTTTTTTTAGCCTTGTATGGCTCGGTTCTTAGCCTTGTATGACTCGATTTTGGCACCTTGTTTGGCTCGTTTTGACACCTTATACGGCTCGGTTTTGTCGCCTGTTGCAGCCCCGGTTTTGCCGCTTGTTGTAGACGTTGTATTTAAAAAATTGTGACAGCTTCGGCTTTGTTTTATATATTGAGTTTGGAAAGCGTTGAAAACATATATAACGGGTTTGATCTTTATTTCTCCATTGCTTTATATGGTGGGGTGCATCTCTTCATGCCTAAGTGAAAAATGTAGAATGTGAAATTTGGCTTGTTAGTTGTGTGAATTCATTTGAAGCCCCTTTTGCCGTTACAAGGTCAATTATCGAGTTCATTGGCCTCTTTTCTTTTTGGACACATGTGAAGCAAAACAATGCAAATAAAAGACAGCATTTACATACGCACCTCTTAAGTTCTATATACTTGCATATCTAATTCCCAAGCTTCTGTTTTTTACATGTGTACTCCAAATTGGAGATCAAATCTGCTTTGTACATTTGTTTTGCAGAGCTTACGTCCTTGTACGAAAATATGGACAAACTCTTCAGATTTTTGCATGGTTTAAGATTTTCAAGCGCATTCACATCTAAGCCAGAATTGACAACTTTCCGTAGGCTTCCAACTCCCATGCACGATTTCCTTTCATGAACAGTTTTGCACCAAATCAAGAATAAATCATGCATCTTATAATATATTTTCTCCACCTGAAGCTTATAAAAAAAAAGTTTTTTTGACCAAAACGTTAGAAGACCCTCCTCCAATACCTTCCAAAGCCTCTTCTTCAATTGAAGATTCCTGAATGAAACCCAATGCAATCCACATTCGGACTAAACGATATATGCCACAAAATGCAAACCAATTTTATAGAGGTTGTGGAGTCACATAAAACTCAATCTTGGGATAGACAAAATGTTATTGCGACCCGCTTCTGCTTCTACTTTTAAAACATCGATACTATATAAAATGTTCTTTCAAAGGCTCTCATTCGAGTTAGAATTGGGAGCACCACCGTTGCATTGCATGGTAAAAGTTCTTTTAATTGAGGAAGTTTACAGACATACCACTTTGTATTCACAATCACAACACCGGAATTTTATTTTTCACATTCATACCACTCGATTTTTATATATCTACATATCTAACACCTCAATTCTAGTTTTTACACTCATACCACACATTTTTTTATGTGTTTACATGTCTATTCTATTCGTGATCTTTGGGTATGCCATAAAAGATTGGAATGCTTTAAACGTGATATTTGGGTGTTAGATGTGTAACGGCATAAAGAATTGGACGGCATGTATGCAGGTATGAACATTGAGATTCTTCGTTTCTTTTATGGAAATTTGAAATTCGTTTGCACTCATTGCGCGGAAACTTGAAATCTTTATATATTTGATTGGTGAAAATATGAAACTTGTGCCCATGACAGTTGTCTTGATACAATCATTTTATCGAAATGAGAAAGTTTTGTCGTTACGCTTTATGAAATTGGAAGAAATCTATATTTTGCCACTTACGAAAATATGAGAGGTGTGAGGCCCCTTTCTTGTTGGATGATTTGAAAATTTGCTACATGAAATTTGGAGGTTTTGCTAGTTTTGTTTCGGGGAAAATCTCGATGAATGCCCAACAATTGTTATGTGATGATACATCTTACACCTAAACTTTCATATCGACACACATTTAGGAGTGCTCCATTTCTTTCCTCATTCGAGAAAGTCATGTTAGCTGAATGTTTTAGGCTAACCCTCCTGCTGCTTTGACTTTTCTTTTATAAATTTTGGAGGTGGGTGAGTCTTCTTTCTTTTTTCAACTTTTCTTTTATAAATTTTGGAGGTGGGTCAGTCTTCTTTCTTTTTTCATTTTCTGCTTTTTTTGGTTTGATTTTCTTGCTTCTTGGCCTGATTTCTTCACTTATGTATGAGACATAAGGGCGCACGTATAGCACTCTTGCTTATGTGGGGCCAACAAACAAGGTTGTAAGTGGAGTGTGAGGTTAAGGACGGCGATAAAATTGCATTATAGAGAATCAGGTCCTTTAGCATAGTATCTCTCAACTCAGAGACCATGGAGAGGGTATAGTAGTGAATTTTTACAAATACTATTCGTCTAGCCTTGGGGTTTCTACCGCCGGCAATCTAAAGTTGCTAGCAGTCATAATTCGACTAGAATATTCAACTTGTGGATCGAATTATTTTAA
>NEWO01000548.1:42631-135658 GCA_003013225.1 Phalaenopsis aphrodite | reverse complement strand
AATACAAAATCACCTGCACTACAAAACAACCTACTTACCTACGACTTTTACTTGCATGCAGATCCAGGCTGAAATGTATGAAAAATTTTACAGAAGTCCACAGTTGGCTACTCGAGTCGGATTATGGCTGCTTTCTGCAGAAAGTCGGTTTAGTAGTCAGTACTTAAGGTTGTGGTCTACAGCACATCTTTGAGCCCTCATCACCACCAAACTTACGGTCTTTTTGAACTTGTAGTCCATTCTGGTATTTTCTTTGTTTTCATTTTTTCTTTCGGATTTTCTATAAGTTTACCTCTATGGATTTATTCGGATTTCCTACGAACTTTGTTTTGTTTCAGATTTATTACGAAATGTTCTTTTTCAACTTTTTCCGCCTTTTTGATTCTTTTATTTCGTTTCTCCTACACACATTACACACACACACCTGCTCAGTGTAGTTTGCTTATTCTATCTTTTAGTGTATATTTTTCATGTCGGATGTAAAATTTTCTCATTACCACTGCATGATCTCGTTGCACATTAATATGCTTTTCTTTTACACTCTCCCCTAGATTAGGATGCCAACAGCAGCTCCTAGGTGGTACCCATGATAAATTGGTGACCTCACCTTTTCCATTATTTCAACCTTAAACAACTTGGATACTAAATTCAACGCTGCAATTACGAGGAGCTTGGAGCAAATGCGGTGGGCAGCACGATCATCTTCCACAGCAGAACATGTCTACATCAACAAAACCTTTCCTTAGAATTAAACAACAAGTCATAGGATTTGGAGGTAGTCTGCTTGGCGCGACATAAATCCTCACTTTATCTTTTAGGTCTTTGCACAGTAGGACTGTGCAATTTAAGCCCTAATTCGTTCTAGGTTCCGAGGTTGTCGTCCGATACGACGTAAACCCTCATATCTTCTAGGCGACTTGTGTGACCGTGTCACACAAATATAAGCCCTAATTAAATAAAACTGGCAGGATGAAACATCAAATAACATCTTCTCAAAATTGAAGCTAAATAGTATGATAATTTGGGAAGTCACCGAGGTTCGCCTCCGGATCTATGACCTCCCCTAGTTCTTCCTCATTTGGATTCCTCAACAATGTTCTGAATTTGAGCCTTTCCCATTTGACACTCTTTGGTCTGTTGAAAAGTCATATTCTTTTGATCTCTTTGAAGATAGTATTCACTGATTTTTATCGAGAGTTTTCTTAAGTGACTTCGATCATTTAAGATGTAATTAATTATAGGGGCTTGCCCTTATAAGAAGTTTTTCCGAACCCAACCTAAAATAAATCCTATTTAATTTTTTGTATTAAATAGGGGAACTTGTCGACAAATAAAATGATTTTCGCAGACCAAACGAATGTCATATATTTCTTAGTTTATTTGATCGAGCCTCATCCTTAAGTCTTGTGTTTATCCCTCGGGATAGATACAAGATTTGAGGTAGAGATCACTTTCATTTAAACTGTGAAAAATATCGGGTCAGTTTGATATCATATTTTTCTATATATATATACACGTAAATTAAACGTCCTTCCGAAGCGGGCAACAAAATTTCGATTCCGACGACCGACAACTTCTTACGGGCAACTCCCCCAACTCCTTAGCGCCGACAACGAGCTGTTAAACCCCTTTAAACCAGAGAGATATCGTTAGCAACCATGGGCTACCTCATTCAAGAGACTCCCGTAAATTTAAAAGGACATGTTATGAAGTTGTCGTTTTATTTAAGGTTTTGAAAATCTTGTTTAATTTCAAAAAAAAAAGTGATTGATTTTGAAAAAAAAATGTTTTTGTTTTGCAAGTGAAGTAAAGTTTACAACCGAGCATGTATAATATTTTAAAGTGAAAGTAAACTACAATAAATGACATAAATTAAATAAAACTGTAAAAGCGTACTTTTCATCTTCTCGTTGCTTCCACCGAAAGATTAGAACTTACAACATGTATATGTAATTTCATAGGAAATTTAAATAAATTTCAAGGTTAAATGAAGGTGTGGTTGCTAAACTCTAAGTCATAACTTGGTGAGTCTTTAAAGGTCTTAATGGATGATTTTTTGGTACAAAGAATAATAAGTTCAATTATCCTTCAAAATATCCAAAAGGTTATAATAGTATTTGGGGAGTAGTCCCTAACAACTTTTAAATCCTTTTGAAAAGTTTAGAGTTCATTTGATCATCCAAAGTTTTAAATTTGGTTCCAATGAATCAACACACCTTACGCTCAGTGAACCTGTATTTTGATTATCCCAAGAGTGAGGTAATCAGATAGTCAATGTTTTATTTAAAAGTTATATAAGTGGATGCCCCTAAGGTAAGTTTAAGTCATTAAGATCGTGTACCCATCATTAAACCCGGGCATGCAATGTTTAAAGGTGTTAGTTTTCAGTTATATTAACTTTTCTAAACCTCTTTAAAACAAGTTCAAATATCAAGCATAGCTCACTACTAAACCAGGATATTTTTCTTAGGATTTTCTGATCACAATGAACCTACCAAAACAAGTTTTGTATTTTTCTGATGAATATTTTAATTTTTATAATTATTTTACCACAACAAACATTGTATGCTTAAAAATATAGATCTCTGTTTAGAGACCTCCCCTGACCTTGAAAAATCAGGGAAGATCCCTCATGACAGATAGAACCAAAGCCCAAAAAAATCAAGTCATGGTGAAATGTCCATGAAAATGGAGAGTCCAAATAAAAAATACACGATTTAATTAATTAAAAATCATACATGCATCAAACAGACATGAAACTATTTCCACGTTATTTTCCTCCGTTCACTGAGCATGAAGGTATTTTTATTTTATTTTTGTGATTTTTCTACACCAAAATATGGATTTTTATGTTTAGGTATTTAAATAAATTAAATAAAACCCTATTTTTCTACTTATCCAGCGTTGCGCCATCTCAACCTACGACGGTTCTGAACTACCACGCGGCGCTCCGCTATTCGACGCTGCTAGACACCTCAGCGCTTAGTCAGCCCGCGGTTTATGTCTCATATCCTCGTCTGACACAATCCAGAGCGTCCATTCAATACACGCAAAAATTGATGACATCCATTCATCATCCCTATGTCCCTAGCTGGAGATCCGTTAAAATTCAAACTTTAAATTCTCACTTGATACTCAACCAAATCTCTTTGGTGTTATTTCTATAGACGCGGCTAGGCTTGGAGAACATATCCATATAGTTAATTAAGTCTTAAATCGAGTCTATGAGCATGGAGAATTAAAATAGGCTTGGTTTAAGGGGAGAGTTAAATACCTTTGCCCAAGAGGTGTGGCCTCAATTGCGTGCTTCCAAAAGTTTGAGTTGAGTCCAGAGAGCTCCTAGATGAAGCCTTGGGCAGTGGTGAATTGCCTAGACCCAAATTCGATCAAGGCCGTTTTTGGGTGTTGATCAAAGTCTATGTTAAGGTGGTCTGGTGATGGGGCTTTATGGGGGATCTTCTTCTGTCGGTTAGAGGATGGTATGGGTGCAATTAATTTGATTTTGGTGCATTGTGGAGCTATGGGGGATTATGTCATGGTTTGGGCTGATTTTTTAGCTCTAAAATTGAGCTCAGGAAGTGGTTTTGAGGGCTGAAAGATGGAGGGCTTGAACTCAAGAGGACTTGAAGAAGCTCTAGGAAAAATTTTTCAGGGTTTCCCTAAGAAATTTCAACAACTCCTCCCTTGTCAGTGGAGGGTGAGTTTAAATAGAGGAGCTTGGAGGCTGCAATTGGGCTAACCAGTGGGTGGCTTTGGTTGTTTAGGTGGAGGGAAGAAAGGGGAAAAAATCCAATTGGAGTGAGGTGGCTTGGTTGGGTGTAATTTTGAGTTTAACTCCTTGTTCTTCCTTGGTGATGGTGTTTTCCGGAAGCCAAGGTGGCTGGCTGGTCAAGGCAGGTCACCATTTGGTCAGGGAGATCAGGGCTTGGTTTTGGTGAAGTCAATTGGGGTTGTCCATGTGTAAAGATCTTGGATTAAAGGGGAATGGGGCTGAACCTATTTTTGGGTCAATTTGGGTCAAAGCATGGATTTGGGTTAGGCTCACCCATCAAGGTTGGTTTGGGTTGAAGATGATCTCATTTGACTTAGCTTAATTAGTGAGGAGAGGTCCCTATCCAAAGGATTTGTCTAAGCATGGGTTAGAGTGTATCATTGAGAGGGTTAAAAACTTTTTAAGGGAGCTTAAAAGTGGCTCCTCCTTTTGCCATTAATAGCTTGGTGAGGTGGTAAAGGCTCATATGGCTCACCTATGGCTTGGGTATGGCTTCATGGTTTGTCTTTAGCTTGGTCAATTTGCATGAGAAGGGATTTTTGAATTTATGTATTTTTGTGGATTTTTTCATGAGGCTTCATTTGGAATAATTTTGGCATGAATTGGAAACTTAGAGAATGAGTTTGATTTAATGGATCATGAGGAGAAAAATTGTCATGTGGGCTTCTAATTGAACTTTGAGCTTTTGAAATTAATTTTAAAATTGAGGATGAATTTGGACTAAAATTTAGTTTAATTAAATGTTTAATTTGGTGTAGGGAGACGTTATCAAGAGTTTTGAAAGGATTTTAAGTGATTTTGAATTGAATTGGAAGGCAATTTGGTGGAATTAGGACAGAGTCAATTTGGGGATTTTGGGTTAAACTTCGGTTTGAGTGAAATTGAGTTTGCAATTGGGTCAAATTGAGTTTGTATTTGGTTTCAATTGGTGTAAGGGATG
This sequence comes from Phalaenopsis aphrodite, assembly GCA_003013225.1. Lineage (NCBI taxonomy): Eukaryota > Viridiplantae > Streptophyta > Magnoliopsida > Asparagales > Orchidaceae > Phalaenopsis > Phalaenopsis aphrodite. The sequence goes on along the minus strand of NEWO01000548.1, from coordinate 130,946 downwards.
TTGAATTTTGGTTTGAAATTGAAATTCGGAATGATTGGGATCAATTGGCTTGACATTGGGGCTAATTTGGGGAAATTGGGCCTTTAAGGGCAATTTGGGGCTTTTGGTCAAAAAGGGTCAAATTGGGTCAATGTGATGGTTCAAAATTGAAATTGAGAATATTTGGGATGACTTTGGAATTTTTGGGAGTTTTTGGAATTTTTGAGTCTTGAGGGGCATTTTGGTAATTTTGTGGTACTTTGGAAATTTGATGATTTTGGTCAATTTGGGTAGTGGGGAATGGTTTGAATTGGCTTTTGGACAAATTTGGGTGTTTTGGGCAATTTTGGGAATTTTGGCAAAAATTAGGGTTGTAGGGGTATTTTGGTAATTTTGATGGGAGTTTGGGTTAGGATGGGCAAGTAAGCCATGAAGTCATGTCAAACTAATAGGAGTCATATGAGGATTCATTTTTGATGTTCAATATGCTGGTACTAACCTTCTTAGCCAAGGGCTAGGGTTTGAGTCCACCCATATGAGCTTTCCAAAAGGAGTCAGAAGACCAAATTAAGTGCAAGTGGTATTAAGGTTTGGGGGGTCTGAGAAAGTGTAGTGTGTGCAAGCAAGCCTAACCAAGACCAAACCACCCAGGGTTAGTCCTAATGCTTTACCATCCTATGGGAAACTCCTCTTGAGCTCTCTCATAATGAGTCCACCTACTATGTGCTAGAGGTTAGGACCAACATGTGGAACTTCAAGTTTAGAAAAGAAAAGTTTAGAATTTCTAATAGTGAGGGTTCCTTTTCTAGTCCTCTAGGAATAGTTAACAGGAAAGTCCTATGGCTAGACCCTAGGCTACTAAGGAGGAAACTAGACCTCAACCAAAAGTGAGGTCAACTATAATAACACTTTTGTCTAATATTCACCAATGCATACATCTAAGGATCACAATGTGGCCATGAGCCAAGAAGCAAATTTGTACTTAGAGGCGAATATGTATGCAATAGCAGATTATCTGTGTCAGGTTCAACCAAAATTCAAACCGTGGCTCTATTTTTAACTTAAACTATATTAGCTAACATTTACTTGTTTTTTGCAACAGGAACATGTCACACTGAACTGCTGATGCATTTCATTACTGAGATCTACGACAACTGAGAGATAAAATGTTGATACATGCTTTGCAAGATGGAGAATGAGGATGCAATTTTGAGCTATTATGGAATCATAGTCCAGTAAATAGCGAAAAGAGTGTTCTTCATCGTGAGTGTGTGTGCCTCATAAAAATCTCATGAGGCAGGCGTTAACTTGGCAGTGGAAAAATTTGTGGATATTGTGAAAGATGAACTTAAGAAGGTTAAATGAACCCAAGTGACCTAGAAACCGAGTCTTACACTCCAAAACTAACGCAAACAATTGATGAAGAAATCCAATATGGTCTTTCTCGAATAGTAAATTTTATTTCCCATAATGAAATCTCAAACACTAAATCAATACAGGTGAATCGTTTGATACATGCTTTGTAAGATGGAGATGTAATTTTTCTTTTTTCAAAGCATGTATTTAAGGGTTTACCCGTATTAATGTAGTATTTGAGATTTCATTATTGGAACTGGAATTTACCATTTGAGAAAGACCATGTTGGATTTCTGCATCAATTGTCTGTGTTAGTTCTGTAGTGTAAGACTCAGGTTCTGGGTCACTTGAGTTGCATTTAACCTTCTTAAGTTTATCTTTCGCAATATCCCATAAATTTTTCTAATGTCGGGTTAACAAATGCCTCATGAGATTTTTATGAGGCCCAAAAGCTCACTACAAAGAACATTGTTTTCGCTATTTACTGAACTACGTTTCCATAATAGCTCAAATTTGCATCCACATTCTCCTTGTAAAGCATGTATTAACGATTTACCAGTATCTTTGTATTTGTTGATATTTTTTATTGGAAATGAATTATTTTTGTATATATCACACTGAACACCCTTAATGTCAAAATCATAAAATTTAAGGCATTTCATAGTGGACTCGCGGATTTTTATGTAATATATGCATTGGTTTTTATGAGCTGATGAATGTAAATGTATGTTTAAAATATGTAATATTTTTCCGATAAGATTAGTGGATGTTGTGTTATATTTGTTCTGGATCTCTTAAAAATTTTTTGATAAACATATTTGATATGGAGTATCTATTAATAAGCCNCCGATAAGATTAGTGGATGTTGTGTTATATTTGTTCTGGATCTCTTAAAAATTTTTTGATAAACATATTTGATATGGAGTATCTATTAATAAGCCCGCAATAATCTTATGATATGCTTGTAACATGCCCACAATGAAACAACAATAAGCCCAAACTAATCCCATAAAAATCCCACAATAAGCCCGTAATAAGGAAACAATAAGTCGGAATTACCCACAATATGCCAGCAATAAGCTAGAACTAATCTCGCAAAAATCCCACAATAAGGCTGCAATAAGCCAACAATAAGGCCGAACTAATCCAGAAAAAATTCCACTATAAGGCCGCAATAAGCTTGAACTAAACCCACAAAAATCCCGCAAGAAGACCGCAAAAAGGCGCAATAACGCCACAATAAGCCTGCAATAATCCCATATTAATCCAGAAATAATTCAGCAATAAAGCCACAATAAGCCCTCAATAAGCCCGCAATAATCCCACAATAAGCCCAAAATAGTCCCACAATATTCTCGCAATAAGCCCTTTATAATCCCGCAATAAGCTCGCAATATTCCTGCAAATAAGCCCGTTAAAATCACACAAATAAGTTAGCAATAAGCCCACAATAAGTTCGCAATAACTCTGTCATAACCCCGAGATACCCCGCAAGTGTGTCATTATTGTTGTGAAACGATCGAGTTATTTAAGTCATTTTGCGGATTACGAAATCAATACTATCTATTAATTTTTATGAAATAACTCTGTTATAACCCAAAAAAAATTGTGTTATCCTAGAGGCCCACAACTCTTTAAATTAATGATAATATCACCAAAAAAATGTTATGATTAGATTTGTAGTTTTTTCAATACAATTTTACACATTTCATATGCAATTTCAGCTCTGAAAGATGGCATATGATTCTGTCATCCGAGATGATCCTTCCAATCAGTTGTGTGTATTTGTACAAGTGTTTCGATGTATTTGCTTATGAACACACCACAAGCAACACTATTTATTTGGGCCGTTTTTCCTTTCATCATAGATATTAGCAATTTCAGCAGGTTACTCCAAACCCCACCCCCCTCCACCCACACGCATATTGTTGTGTTCGCTTGACACTGTAACTCTATCACTCTGCTCTCTAAGCTATTTAAACGGCTATTCACAAAGGATTGAAAATCTAAAAGAAGTTGTTGTTGATCTAATAATAAATGGTATATTTCATCAAATCCAATAAATCTGTCTATTTGGGAGTGTCTTCATTGTGGGATGTTGTGATATGAAACAAAAGGTTTATCATCAAAAAGACAGGGTGATTATGCAATGGAGTGTACTTCCCACTGTGGGAGTCCGTTCATATGACTGGGTGGTCCTTCAACTGCAAGGGCCAGTAAATGGTGCTCATCATCTTTTATATCCTGGAAAAAATCAAAAACCTGCAAAGCATATCGGATAAATGATGTCAACATAAAACCAAGATGACATTGTCAATGATATAAATCACTTACCTGTGCAGAGTTTAGCCTCGTGAAGGCTGTATGAACATGTGATGGGCTCCAGTCTAAGCGTGTTGGCCTCCTGAGCATTCGAGGTTTTGTCTCAGGAGTAATGGGGTCGGCCAATGTTGTTCACACATGAAACCATAGATGTAATTAAAGACAGATATTTCACTACACGACATGTTAAAGATACACACGAGAACTTATGTGTAGGTACAGAACACCTACCACTATGAGGAAAAAAAAATCATTCATGTATCCTAGCAGTTGGTTCCTTTTAATTTTAATGCAGCAGAAATTGATTTGCTCAATGAGAAATTCACATAGTGTAGCAGACCAATTAAAATTAAGAAATTCAGGTACATTCTCGCAGATTGAGTAAAGAACAATTGCCACACATAAATTTCTTCTCGGAAAAAATAAATTTGGCAACATAAACTTAAGAAATTGATTATCAAATGGAGTAGTAGTCTCCCCTAGTGCAACCTTTAATAGGTCGCTTTTTATTTGTCTAGCATCCACGACACAAGTGGGCAGCTTATTCCATTTAGTCGGTGATCCTTTGTAGGGCATGTCTACGAGTAAGGCAACTTGGTCTGGAACAAATCTTAGGTCGTTCCCACCAATTTTGAAAACCATTAAATCAATATCTCATAATTTCAATATGTGCTTTATCACGATATGATCCTGACGGTATGGAGGGAGTTCAAAAAATTGGTCCATGTTCATTGCTCTCAGCTTCTCCGTATTTCAGTGGAAATCGTTGGCCGAACCTTATCAATAACTTCTCTAACTGATGATGGATGACATCTACAATTCAAGGCCTTTGGGTTCAAAAATATGCGTTAATGTGGGAATAATAGAAGCTTAATGGTTCCAATATTGACATAATCAATGCTTAATGTAACCCAACACCCTGTCAATAAGCTAATACTGTTTTAGTTATTTTGAAAGTGTGTAGGGGGGTTTTTTTTGTCATCATTTAAGCTAATGCATCACACTGCATTGATTTTATTGGTGGATAGAATACAACAAACAAAGTTACCTTGAAACACTCAGCCGACCCTTATCAGTGGCATTCTCTTTCGACCAGTCTTTCTTCACAATGTATTCTAGCTTTTCCAACACCATCTTCTTCGGCTTCAAAGAGACAATCTGAATCTCTAGGAGAAATTAAAGGACATGGATGAAAACCCTGGCTCAGAAGTAAAGTCGAAAGCTTTCGCCCAATCCTTACCGTTTCATTCAAAAATATTTTGACAATCGAGACAACGCCGTTCACATTGTATGATAATTAAACCGAATAAATTCCTACAAAAACCCCACAGTACTCTCGTAAAAAACTCCCGTTGAACTTCTGGTAGTATCCCCAAATCAAACTCCCGTAGAACGCTCGTGGTACCCTGTAAGTACTCTCGTAATATTTCCCGCCCTACTCAGAATTTATTCTTCATCACTACTCTGATTGTACTCTAGATAAACTCCCGCAAGACTCCCACAGTAACCCTCGCAATACTCCCCTACTACTCTTGCAGTAGCCCTCGAAATATTTTCCGCAGTACTCAGAATTTATCTTGCATTTCTAAAACCATACTCCAGATAAACTCCCAGAGTATTCCCGCAGTAGTGCTCGAAGTGCCCCTTTAATAAACTCTCGTAGAACCCCTGTAGTATTCTGAATTTACATTATTAATATTTCTCAGAGTACGTAGAATTAATCCTGTAGTACTCTGACAGTACTCCCGATAAACTCCCATAATACTCTCGTAGTAGCACCCACATAAACTCCCATAGTACTCTAGACAAACTCCCCCAGTATTCTCGCAGTAGCCCAAGCAGTACACCCATAATAAACTACCATTACTCTCGTAGTACCATGAATGTACTCTCGAAATATTTTCCGCAATACTTAGAATTTATCCAGCATTTCAAAGACCGTACTCCAGATAAACTCCCATAGTATTGCCATAGTAGCGTTTGGAGTACCCCTGTAAAAAACTCCTGCAGTACCGCTTGCAGTACTCATGAAGTACCCGTTGAATTACCCATGTAATAAACTCCCGCAAAACCCTTGAAGTACTCTGAAAGTACTCTTCTAATATTTCTCGTAGTACTCAGAATTAATCCCGCCTTCTCCTGCAGTACTCCTGATAAAATCCTGCAATACACCTGCAGTAGCACCCGCATAAACTCTCGCAATACTCTCGTAGTAGCCCCCGACAGTAATCTCGATATTCTCGCAGTACTCGTGCAGAAACGTGGCATTTTTATGTGTTATTTCTGAGTTATTACCTGGTTATGTCTATCTTATTTTAATTTACTTCAAAGTTTCTTATTCCTCTTTTTTTTATTTTACATTGCTCTCCATACTACCTTCGAGATAAACCCGCTATACCCCCCATACTTCAGATTACTAATGAGTTATTTTCAGCTTATTTATAAATTATTCTCCATCTTTCCAAACACTGTCTTTTAATGAGTTATCTCAGAGTTACTTTCGGCTTATCTCTATGTTATTATAATATACAACGATGGTTATTAAAGGGAAATTATTGTTTGTGAGTACTTACAATAATAAATGAATAAAACCCTATCATAAATATCGCCAGAAGTTCAGCGGGAGTAGTAGGGGAGTATTGCGAGGGTTACTGTGGTCCTAATTCTCCCCTACTACTCTCGCAGTAGGTTACACGATTTATACAGTATTACACGACTTTACATTCACATGCATTAATCAATAAAGTATTCATACTTACAAGTGGTTACAAAAATTCAATCAATAAAGTATTCATACTTACAAGTGCTTACAAATTAAACAAATTCAACGTCAAATAACACAAATTCATACAACATTACATGACTTTACATTCACATGCATTAATTTATTATTCAGTTAGTGTAAATGTACAATTTTTGTATGCCAGCTCTACACTAAATTGTAGCATATCTTCCTGCCAATTTAATTTATTCTTCCAATCCAACTTCTCGACATGTACAATTGTTTCCATATATTTACATACAAATAGACCACAATCAATGCTATTACTCTGTGTAGGAATGCCTCTGGTTATGAAAACTGACCATTTTAGAGGATCAGAGGGGAAGACTTTTCCGATGTCCTTCACTAGATTTTGAATATGGAAATAACTAACATTACAATCTGTGTCTGGATGCACAATGAAAGAATTGCTTAAAGAATCCAAGAATTGAAACTCTGTTTGCTTGCAACATCGCGGCTGACAGCCACATGAAGTTTATTGGGTAACAAATCATAAAATCTCCCTTTGCGGGTATTCAGATTCCCCACAAGTGAAGTCCTGTGTCTATTATAAATTATTGGAATCAAAATAAGTTCGGCTCTTTCAACCGTATCAATGGTGAGATTTCTTACAAGCTCCCTCATTGAGTGGTTTTTGTATGCTTGTATAGCAAAAGCAGTATGACTATATAAGTTATATCATGGTTTATATGAAATTATGGAAAGTTGGAAGTGTACCCAATGTACGAGAGATACTTAAAGGTGGGGCCTATAGGAATTAGGTAATTGGGCACATTTTCTTTCCATTATTAATGCAAACATATCTACATGTTTAGGTCCTAATTCTTCGTTATTCCATAGTGCTTCAACAAAATTTCGACTAATATGAATAAAACCCCGTACAACTAACATTTCATCACCGCGGGCATACGAGAAAAACAAAAAAATATTAACACATGTATGTAACATATTGATGCATGTAGTTATTAAATCAGAGATAATTACCGGGCGATGTAATCATTGAAACTTGCATCAATCACTTCTTCCATGTGTGCTGGGATGAGATCAAAGATAGAGAACTCGACGGTGGGAGGACCTTCAGCCGACAATGTTGGAACTACATGAGCAGGGAGGTCACATTCACATAGAATAATTGCTTTTTGTAGGTCCTCCTCCTCAGGAACATCTTAATCCACATCCATAGTTGTGATCTCCATAACGTGTTCCCCAACTTCCTCAGTAAGAATTAGTGGTTCCAAATAAAGAATGTCAGCGGTGTCTGAAACTTCTATTATTTTGGTATGTTCAACATTGGAATCACCTTTTATTCGTTTGACAGAAGTCTCTAAGGAATTGTGTGTACGCTCTACCAACTAATCCAAATTACATTTTTGAATTTCTTCAATTCCTTTCTTGATCTTCCCTTCTTCCTGCCAGAAACGGTGAATGGAAAGTCTACTTTTCTTTTTTTTTTCTCGTGTCTGTGGACTTTGTAGACTCTCCTTCACCTTTATTTGTCTGATTTCAGACTGGATCTCTATTGTCGTGATCTCAATTTTATTAAAGCGACTATTTACAGACTCTCTAAATTCAAAAAGAAAATTTTATTGTTCTTACAGCATTTGCAAGAGATTTTCTATGCCCACGTCACTGTTTGTATATGTTTGTGACTGGGTTGGTGGAGGGATGACTTGACTGAGGATTAAATGATGAGCGGTAGGAGAATCGGGCAAAGGTGGTTTGGTGTGAGCTTCAGGTTGTGTGATAAGAAAAGAAATTAAATCAGTAGGAGCCACAAGTAAACCTTTCTCCTCATATTTCAAATCAGCAAAAAAATTCAAAATCTACAAATATATTCAAACTTAAGTACCACTCGGGTAAAACTGCCCAATTGTAAGTACAACAAAATAAAGTAGCACATAACATAACTCTAAACACAATGTTAAATTACTAACCTGTGAAGTGTTGAGCCTCTGAAAGGCCAGATGTATATTCGTAGGGTTCCAACCAGTATTTATTGACCACCTCAGCATACGAGGTCTGACCTCAGAAATAGCAAGGATTATCAAAGTTGTGCGCTCTTAAAACCATAGCTGAGCAAACACAAATAAATCAATCTTACAATAAGATGACACTAGAATGAATAAACTTTTGCAAAGATAAATAATACACTAACCGTTAGGAGGAAAACAAATCCATTTTGGTAACCCAATAGTTGTATTTTAATGGCGCAAGGATTAACTTGCTCAATGAGGTATTCACATATAGTTGCAGGTCAATTAAATGAAGCGAAAGAATACAAATTCTCAGGAAATGAATAAAAAACTTCGACCACACCAAAATTGCTTGAAGGAAAAAATAAATTTAACAACAAAAACTTAATAAATAGTTAATCGACTACACTAGAAGTCTCTCTGAGTGACACCTTAACTAGTTCACTCTTTGTCTTCCTAGCATCCATACAATTGAGAGATTGTTTTTTCCAACTTGCTATTGGCACTTTGTTGGGCATGCCAATCAGAAAAGAACCTTGATATGCAACAAAAACTCACCTCCTTCCCGCCTAATCTGAATAGCACACGATCAATATCCCAACAATTCAAAATGTGCATAGTTAGGATATGATCTTGAGGATATGAGGGGAGTTCAAAAAATTGATGCACATCCAGCCTTCTCCAGGTCTCTTCGGAAACAGTGGGTCAATCCTTCTCTAGCACATCTCTAACTGTTGAAGGACGACATATGCAATTCATTCCCTTCTTGTTCATCAACCTACATGAGTAAGAAAGAATTTATTAACACTAACCGCATAAAAATTTTCAAAACATTCCTTCAGATAATCATCCTCAATAATTGTTAAATAACCCTAATATNCCGATAAGATTAGTGGATGTTGTGTTATATTTGTTCTGGATCTCTTAAAAATTTTTTGATAAACATATTTGATATGGAGTATCTATTAATAAGCCCGCAATAATCTTATGATATGCTTGTAACATGCCCACAATGAAACAACAATAAGCCCAAACTAATCCCATAAAAATCCCACAATAAGCCCGTAATAAGGAAACAATAAGTCGGAATTACCCACAATATGCCAGCAATAAGCTAGAACTAATCTCGCAAAAATCCCACAATAAGGCTGCAATAAGCCAACAATAAGGCCGAACTAATCCAGAAAAAATTCCACTATAAGGCCGCAATAAGCTTGAACTAAACCCACAAAAATCCCGCAAGAAGACCGCAAAAAGGCGCAATAACGCCACAATAAGCCTGCAATAATCCCATATTAATCCAGAAATAATTCAGCAATAAAGCCACAATAAGCCCTCAATAAGCCCGCAATAATCCCACAATAAGCCCAAAATAGTCCCACAATATTCTCGCAATAAGCCCTTTATAATCCCGCAATAAGCTCGCAATATTCCTGCAAATAAGCCCGTTAAAATCACACAAATAAGTTAGCAATAAGCCCACAATAAGTTCGCAATAACTCTGTCATAACCCCGAGATACCCCGCAAGTGTGTCATTATTGTTGTGAAACGATCGAGTTATTTAAGTCATTTTGCGGATTACGAAATCAATACTATCTATTAATTTTTATGAAATAACTCTGTTATAACCCAAAAAAAATTGTGTTATCCTAGAGGCCCACAACTCTTTAAATTAATGATAATATCACCAAAAAAATGTTATGATTAGATTTGTAGTTTTTTCAATACAATTTTACACATTTCATATGCAATTTCAGCTCTGAAAGATGGCATATGATTCTGTCATCCGAGATGATCCTTCCAATCAGTTGTGTGTATTTGTACAAGTGTTTCGATGTATTTGCTTATGAACACACCACAAGCAACACTATTTATTTGGGCCGTTTTTCCTTTCATCATAGATATTAGCAATTTCAGCAGGTTACTCCAAACCCCACCCCCCTCCACCCACACGCATATTGTTGTGTTCGCTTGACACTGTAACTCTATCACTCTGCTCTCTAAGCTATTTAAACGGCTATTCACAAAGGATTGAAAATCTAAAAGAAGTTGTTGTTGATCTAATAATAAATGGTATATTTCATCAAATCCAATAAATCTGTCTATTTGGGAGTGTCTTCATTGTGGGATGTTGTGATATGAAACAAAAGGTTTATCATCAAAAAGACAGGGTGATTATGCAATGGAGTGTACTTCCCACTGTGGGAGTCCGTTCATATGACTGGGTGGTCCTTCAACTGCAAGGGCCAGTAAATGGTGCTCATCATCTTTTATATCCTGGAAAAAATCAAAAACCTGCAAAGCATATCGGATAAATGATGTCAACATAAAACCAAGATGACATTGTCAATGATATAAATCACTTACCTGTGCAGAGTTTAGCCTCGTGAAGGCTGTATGAACATGTGATGGGCTCCAGTCTAAGCGTGTTGGCCTCCTGAGCATTCGAGGTTTTGTCTCAGGAGTAATGGGGTCGGCCAATGTTGTTCACACATGAAACCATAGATGTAATTAAAGACAGATATTTCACTACACGACATGTTAAAGATACACACGAGAACTTATGTGTAGGTACAGAACACCTACCACTATGAGGAAAAAAAAATCATTCATGTATCCTAGCAGTTGGTTCCTTTTAATTTTAATGCAGCAGAAATTGATTTGCTCAATGAGAAATTCACATAGTGTAGCAGACCAATTAAAATTAAGAAATTCAGGTACATTCTCGCAGATTGAGTAAAGAACAATTGCCACACATAAATTTCTTCTCGGAAAAAATAAATTTGGCAACATAAACTTAAGAAATTGATTATCAAATGGAGTAGTAGTCTCCCCTAGTGCAACCTTTAATAGGTCGCTTTTTATTTGTCTAGCATCCACGACACAAGTGGGCAGCTTATTCCATTTAGTCGGTGATCCTTTGTAGGGCATGTCTACGAGTAAGGCAACTTGGTCTGGAACAAATCTTAGGTCGTTCCCACCAATTTTGAAAACCATTAAATCAATATCTCATAATTTCAATATGTGCTTTATCACGATATGATCCTGACGGTATGGAGGGAGTTCAAAAAATTGGTCCATGTTCATTGCTCTCAGCTTCTCCGTATTTCAGTGGAAATCGTTGGCCGAACCTTATCAATAACTTCTCTAACTGATGATGGATGACATCTACAATTCAAGGCCTTTGGGTTCAAAAATATGCGTTAATGTGGGAATAATAGAAGCTTAATGGTTCCAATATTGACATAATCAATGCTTAATGTAACCCAACACCCTGTCAATAAGCTAATACTGTTTTAGTTATTTTGAAAGTGTGTAGGGGGGTTTTTTTTGTCATCATTTAAGCTAATGCATCACACTGCATTGATTTTATTGGTGGATAGAATACAACAAACAAAGTTACCTTGAAACACTCAGCCGACCCTTATCAGTGGCATTCTCTTTCGACGAGTTTTTCTTCACAATGTGTTCTAGCTTTTCCAACACCATCTTCTTCGGCTTCAAATAGACAATCCAAATCTCTAGGAGAAATTAAAGGAGCCCTGGCTCAGAAGTAAAGTCGAAAGCTTTCGCCCAATCCTTACCGTTTCATTCAAAAATATTTTGACAATCGAGACAGCGCCGTTCACGTTGTATGATAATTAAACTGAATAAATTCCTACAAAAACCCCACAGTACTCTCGTAAAAAACTCCCGTTGAACTTCTGGTAGTATCCCCAAATCAAACTCCCGTAGAACGCTCGTGGTACCCTGTAAGTACTCTCGTAATATTTCCCGCCCTACTCAGAATTTATTCTTCATCACTACTCTGATTGTACTCTAGATAAACTCCTGCAATACTCCCACAGTAACCCTTGCAATACTCCCCTACTACTCTCGCAGTAGCCCTCAAAATATTTTCCGCAGTACTCAGAATTTATCTTGCATTTCTAAAACCATACTCCAGATAAACTCCCAGAGTATTCCCGCAGTAGTGCTCGAAGTGCCCCTTTAATAAACTCTCGTAGAACCCCTGTAGTATTCTGAATTTACATTATTAATATTTCTCAGAGTACGTAGAATTAATCCTGTAGTACTCTGACAGTACTCCCGATAAACTCCCATAATACTCTCGTAGTAGCACCCACATAAACTCCCATAGTACTCTAGACAAACTCCCCCAGTATTCTCGCAGTAGCCCAAGCAGTACACCCATAATAAACTACCATTACTCTCGTAGTACCATGAATGTACTCTCGAAATATTTTCCGCAATACTTAGAATTTATCCAGCATTTCAAAGACCGTACTCCAGATAAACTCCCATAGTATTGCCATAGTAGCGTTTGGAGTACCCCTGTAAAAAACTCCTGCAGTACCGCTTGCAGTACTCATGAAGTACCCGTTGAATTACCCATGTAATAAACTCCCGCAAAACCCTTGAAGTACTCTGAAAGTACTCTTCTAATATTTCTCGTAGTACTCAGAATTAATCCCGCCTTCTCCTGCAGTACTCCTGATAAAATCCTGCAAGACACCCGCAATAGCACCCGCATAAACTCTCGCAATACTCTCGTAGTAGCCCCCGACAGTAATCTCGATATTCTCGCAGTACTCGTGCAGAAACGTGGCATTTTTATGTGTTATTTCTGAGTTATTACCTGGTTATGTCTATCTTATTTTAATTTACTTCAAAGTTTCTTATTCCTCTTTTTTTTATTTTACATTGCTCTCCATACTACCTTCGAGATAAACCCGCTATACCCCCCATACTTCAGATTACTAATGAGTTATTTTCAGCTTATTTATAAATTATTCTCCATCTTTCCAAACACTGTCTTTTAATGAGTTATCTCAGAGTTACTTTCGGCTTATCTCTATGTTATTATAATATACAACGATGGTTATTAAAGGGAAATTATTGTTTGTGAGTACTTACAATAATAAATGAATAAAACCCTATCATAAATATCGCCAGAAGTTCAGCGGGAGTAGTAGGGGAGTATTGCGAGGGTTACTGTGGTCCTAATTCTCCCCTACTACTCTCGCAGTAGGTTACACGATTTATACAGTATTACACGACTTTACATTCACATGCATTAATCAATAAAGTATTCATACTTACAAGTGGTTACAAAAATTCAATCAATAAAGTATTCATACTTACAAGTGCTTACAAATTAAACAAATTCAACGTCAAATAACACAAATTCATACAACATTACATGACTTTACATTCACATGCATTAATTTATTATTCAGTTAGTGTAAATGTACAATTTTTGTATGCCAGCTCTACACTAAATTGTAGCATATCTTCCTGCCAACTTAATTTATTCTTCCAATCCAACTTCTCGACATGTACAATTGTTTCCATATATTTACATACAAATAGACCACAATCAATGCTATTACTCTGTGTAGGAATGCCTCTGGTTATGGAAACTGACCAATTTAGAGGATCAAAGGGGAAGACTTTTTTGGTATCCTTCACTAGATTTTGAATATGGAAATAACTAACATTACAATCTGTGTCTGGATGCACAATGAAAGAATTGCTTAAAGAATCCAAGAATTGAAACTCTGTTTGCTTGCAACATCGCGGCTGACAGCCACATGAAGTTTATTGGGTAACAAATCATAAAATCTCCCTTTGCGGGTATTCAGATTCCCCACAAGTGAAGTCATGTGTCTATTATAAATTATTGGAATCAAAATAAGTTCGGCTCTTTCAACCGTATCAATGGTGAGATTTCTTACAAGCTCCCTCATTGAGTGGTTTTTGTATGCTTGTATAGCAAAAGCAGTATGACTATATAAGTTATATCATGGTTTATATGAAATTATGGAAAGTTGGAAGTGTACCCAATGTACGAGAGATACTTAAAGGTGGGGCCTATAGGAATTGGGTGATTGGGCACATTTTCTTTTCATTTAATGCAAACATATCTACATGTTTAGGTCCTAATTCTTCGTTATTCCATAGTGCTTTGACAAAATTTCGACTAATATGAATAAAACCCCGTACAACTAACATTTCATCACCGCGGGCATACGAGAAAAACAAAAAAATATTAACACATGTATGTAACATATTGATGCATGTAGTTATTAAATCAGCGATAATTGCGGGCGATGTAATCATTGAAACTTGCATCAATCACTTCTTCCATGTGTGCTGGGCTGAGATCAAAGATAGAGAACTCGATGGTGGGAGGACCTTCAGCCGACAATGTTGGAACTACATGAGCAGGGAGGTCACATTCACATAGAATAATTGCTTTTTGTAGGTCTTCCTCCTCAGGAACATCTTCATCCACATCCATAGTTGTGATCTCCATAACGTGTTCCCCAACTTCCTCAGTAAGAATCAGTGGTTCTAAATAAAGAATGCAGCAGTGTCTGAAACTTCTATTGTTTTGGTATGTTCAACATTGGAATCACCTTTTATTCGTTCGACAGAAGTCTCTAAAGAATTTTGTGTAAGCTCTACCAACTAATCTAATTTACATTTTCAAATTTCTTCAATTTCTTTATGGATCTTCCCTTCTTCCTGCCAGAAACGGTGAATGGAAAGTCTACTTTTCTTTTTTTTTTCTCGTGTCTGTGGACTTTGTAGACTCTCCTTCACCTTTATTTGTCTGATTTCAGACTGGATCTCTATTGTCGTGATCTCAATTTTATTAAAGCGACTATTTACAGACTCTCTAAATTCAAAAAGAAAATTTTATTGTTCTTACAGCATTTGCAAGAGATTTTCTATGCCCACGTCACTGTCTGTATATGTTTGTGACTAGGTTGGTGGAGGGATGACTTGACTGAGGATTAAATGATGAGCGGTAGGAGAATCGGGCAAAGGTGGTTTGGTGTGAGCTTCAGGTTGTGTGATAAGAAAAGAAATTAAATCAGTAGGAGCCACAAGTAAACCTTTCTCCTCATATTTCAGATCAGCAAAAAAATTCAAAATCTACAAATATATTCAAACTTAAGTACCACTCGGGTAAAACTGCCCAATTGTAAGTACAACAAAATAAAGTAGCACATAACATAACTCTAAACACAATGTTAAATTACTAACCTGTGAAGCGTTGAGCCTCTGAAAGGCCAGATGTATATTCGTAGGGTTCCAACCAGTATTTATTGACCACCTCAGCATACGAGGTCTGACCTCAGAAATAGCAAGGATTATCAAAGTTGTGCGCTCTTAAAACCACAGCTGAGCAAACACAAATAAATCAATCTTACAATAAGATGACACTAGAATGAATAAACTTTTTGCAAAAATGAATAATACACTAACCGTTAGGAGAAAAACAAATCCATTTTGGTAACCCAATAGTTGACCCATCTTTATTTTAATGACGCAAGGATTGACTTGCTCAATGAGGTATTCAAATATAGTTGCAGGCCAATTAAATGAAGCGAAAGAATCCAAATTCTCAGCAAATGAATAAAGAAATTAGACCACACCAAAATTGCTTGAAGGAAAAAAAATAAATTTGGCAACAAAAACTTAATAAATAGTTCATCGACTACACTAAAAGTCTCTCTGAGTGACACCTTAACTAGTTCACTCTTTGTCTTCCTAGCATCCATACAATTGAGAGATTGTTTTTTCCAACTTGCTATTGGCACTTTGTTGGGCATGCCAATCAGAAAAGAACCTTGATATGCAACAAAAACTCACCTCCTTCCCGCCTAATCTGAATAGCACACGATCAATATCCCAACAATTCAAAATGTGCATAGTTAGGATATGATCTTGAGGATATGAGGGGAGTTCAAAAAATTGATGCACATTAAATTCTCCAGCCTTCTCCAGGTCTCTTCGGAAACAGTGGGCTGATCCTTCTCTAGCACATCACTAACTGTTGAAGGACGACATCTGCAATTCATTCCCTTCTTGTTCATCAACCTACACGAGTAAGAAAGAATTTATTAACACTAACCGCATAAAAATTTTCAAAACATTCTTTCAGATAATCATCCTCAATAATTGTTAAATAACCCTAATATAACCCTGAAGTAACTGCAGATTAAATCCCAGACCAAACCAAAAGTAACGCATAAATAAACCAATAATAAAACTACAAGAACCCAATAAAAACCCCACCAATAATACTACAATAACCTAAGAACAACCTAAAATTATATACAATCGTAACCCTTCAATTAACCCAACACTACCTGGAGAATAACTTCCACGAAACCCCTTAACCAAAACAAACAACAAAATAACCCCACAATAATCCAAGAATAACCTAATAATAAACTCCTCAATAAACTCTGACTAACCAAATATTATCCCGACGCCACAAAATCAGACCCAAATGCGGCATTACCTCATAAATAACCAAATAATAACCCAATAATGACTCATAAATAACTCAAGAATAATCCAAATTAACTCGTAAAAAAGAACAAAAAACCACCGCTACATTAACCATAAGTAACCCATGAATAACCCATAATTAACCTATACATAACCCAACAATTAACCAATAATAGTTGCCAAAAATAACTTACATGTAACTAAAGATAACCTAGCAATGAACCCATAAACATAAACCAATAATAACCCAACTATGTACCAGAACAAAGAACCATGATTAATCCATATTAACACATAAGCATAACAAAAAATTATGGCTACATTAACCCATCAATAACCCAAAAAGTAACCATTAATAACCGCAAAAAATAATCTAAATATAACCAGAGAATAACATAGCAATGAACCCCCAAGCATAAACCAATGAAATTAACTCATAAACAGAACAAAAGTCATAGTTATGTTAACACATAAGTAACCCAAGAATAACCCATAAATAACTCAACAATTAACCAATAATAGTTGCCAAAAATAACCTAAATATAACCAAAATATAAACTAGCAATGAACCCCCAAGCATAAACCATGAATAACCATGAAAAACCTAAAAATATGCCAACAATAACCCAATTATGAACATAAACTACCTGCCAAACTAGACTAAATTCTAAATTTAACTAGAATAAAACAATCACATATATCAGGACAACTTCTCTGCTTCAACTGCCTCTGTATTCGACCTCTCTGCATCCTTCTTCTTCCTTTCTTTCTTCAACTTCTTTTTCGGCTATTCCCGGTCACCTTTGTTTGCCTCCTCCAACTCCGGTCTTATGAGCTCTTCCAACTGCATATTCTTCAAATCACCGAACTCCATTTTCTACGCCTCTTCTTCCAGCTACATATTCTTGGCATACTCCAACTTCATTTTCTTACTCTTTCGACACTAGCCTTCCAACGTTAGAACGTCGGTGAAATCCCAACAGATTGACGATGAGAGCACTTTAAATTGGTCTCACGGAAGCCAAAAAGGTTCCCGACAACCGTATTTCAATAGGCGGGATACTCCAAAAGTCGGATTAGTCGAACGAGCGGGTCAAACATTAATTTTTACTTTTTTTAATTACTTAAAGTGTGAGACCTGCGATTATAAGTGAGATATATTCATTTGAAAACCAGACTGAAAATTTTGGCGTAAATTTTACAGCAACATAACATTCATAATTTCTCGAAATGAGTGGGATTATATGGAGAGCAGAGTCAATGCACACTCAGGGAGAACCAAGGGTCGGTGGGTTCGGTTTTCTTTTCTTGACTATTTTCAGAAAAGTGTCTCCTTCTCGACAAGCTCGTTGGACCGCTCGTCACCTCTGTCGCCATTCTTCGTGCTCTCCGCCGCGGAGCTCTCTCACCCTCCCCTTTGATCGCTGTCTTATTTTTCTCCGCAGCGTTGTCCGAACTTGATCTACGATCAATCTTGCAGCCTGCCGTCGCGATACGGTGGGTATGACTTCGGCCATTTGCACCATCGTCCCTTCGGCTCATCTTCGTAAGATTTCCCGCTATGGATCATTCGGATTTTCGCATCCGAAAGGTCCTTGGAGATCTAGGATTTCCATGAGCATCTCGGTCGGATCTCGGGAGCACGCAACGGAGGACGCTCTGTTTGCAGATTACATGCCCAGATGCGCG
Organism: Phalaenopsis aphrodite; assembly: GCA_003013225.1. Classification (NCBI taxonomy): domain Eukaryota; kingdom Viridiplantae; phylum Streptophyta; class Magnoliopsida; order Asparagales; family Orchidaceae; genus Phalaenopsis; species Phalaenopsis aphrodite. The sequence continues at coordinate 112,534 of NEWO01000548.1, read as the reverse complement.
TTTTTGTTTCCCGGGCAGGTAATTCCAGCTCTGTTTTCCCTGTCATTTCCTGTTTCTTTTTGTGAAAAAGTGACATCTTCATGTAGTTTTTGTTGGTGATTTTTTTCATTGCTTTGCATTTTGTTGAACCTGGGTTTGCTTAGCTGCAAGGCTGAGTTTTTCTTTTGGCCGAGGGGAAGTTTAGTAGAGTAATACTACATGATCTTTTTTCAATGGGTACTCTGGAAAAAAAAGTTTGTTTTATTTTTAGGGGCAAGTTTTTTCCCGCTTTAGATTTTTCCTAAAAGCGGATATCAGAGAAAATAAAGCTAGAAAATTTTGCTTGCTGATAATGAACTTCAAAATTATTCTTAGTTTATCGTTTTTCTCTGAGAACCCAGTTGTTGAAACTAAATTTTTGGACACAAGCTTTGGAGTTGAGGATTTCACATGAGCAATCTGCCCTGCCATTTGTGTTTTTTTACTATCCCTTTGCTCAACAAAGAATACACTTGTCCTGAATATAGAACAACTCTTCCCTATTCAGCCATCCACAGGTTTTTTCTTGATAAGAGTTGGAAAATAAGACACCCATTGACGATATAATGCCTGTGATTTAGCTATATTTTTCCTCATTATTCATTCAGTATACTGATAAATTACCAAATATGTATCCATTGCCATCATAATTTCCTTAATGTGGACTTCCATTCAATATTCTAAAAAATTATCAAATTCTGTTGTTGAGAGCGGAGGGAGGGAGGGAGGATCACACCTAGTTATCGCAGTCTTGATTTATTAGTAGCTATTTATTATTATTTCTCATTTATTAAAATGTTAAAATATTTTGATAGAAGTTGTGGAAAGAAGAGTATTTTTCTTTCATAGTTTGAACAAGCAGGGTAATTGTTTAGCTTCCTCTCAGAAGTACCTCCTTTTATGATGCCACATGTTCTTAAAATGTAAGGCTATTAGCATATATACTACCTAAATGACAAAATACAATCATTTTAAAGCTGTTAGTTAGCATGGTGTTCCTGGCCTGAAAATTAGGATTTGATCTTTTATGATAACTAATTGGGGGTACCAACCCTCTTTTTACCATTAGAAAACCAAAAATAGTACCTCCATCTCACCCCATCCCACCCCATCCCACTTTCCCACCTGTCCTAGAAGGAAGATGAGCATAATATCAATTATATTTATTTAAAATTGGGGATAACTACCACCTCGGTATCTTCTATTGCTCCTCACCTCTCCTAGAAGGAAGAGGAGCATTATGTAAGTTATATTTATTTAAATTCACAAAAAGAGCAGTTCAGAAGGTTTTTGCTGCAATTAAATAACCACATGTTTGCATATCAAAAAGATACAAAAGGCAAGACAAGTAGTTTGACGGTTGCATGCCTGCGAGGTATACACTAAGTAGATTGGCTCGAGATATTTCCTCTTCATCCAAAATTGAAAGATAACTTTAAATATCCCTGAATCATATTTTAGTATTTGGTTGATATTGCCATAGAAATAGCTGTTTAAAACATATTTGCAGCAATCTTCACAGCAAACCAATCTAAACATAAAATAACGTGATGCAAATCATCTTCTTTGTGAGTATTTATTATTATGATTATTATTATTATTATTTGTTCGTTTAGAATTGGTGCTCTGCATTAACTATTCCCTAGAATATAGAAAAATCTACCTTTACATCATTTAAAGTTTTTGTTATTTTATGAATAAGAGGTAATCAGTCATCTCCGTGAAGCTTATAAACAGAAACTGGAATGTCCTGATGCCTAGTTGAAAATTATCCCATTCTATGACTTGGGTTATTCACGCTTTTTTAAACCCACTGATTTCGAGATAATATGATAATAAAAATACCTTTTTTGTGATAATGTGCTCTCAGACCAGACCCGAGAAAACCTCAAATTACAAATAGTTATCGTGCGTTTTTAGCAGAAGTTTGTGAAATTCAACTTAGTTTTTGTTAGCATATTAGGAGTTTATACATTTTATATCAAAGTAAGCAGAACTATTCAGTTGATTTTGATAAGATTGCTGTTTCATGTTACTTAATCCATCAGTATTAAAATGAGCATAAGAGGTAAGAGAGGACAACCCTGGTTATTATTTCTTGATTTGAAAAAAAAAAAAAGCAAACAGAGGCCTCATTATTATGAATGTTCTTTTATTACAACTTCAAATCCAAGTGGCACGAAGTCTTCTCACACTATCCTTACAAAGCCAATTTTCAGTGAGAAGCCGTTTATATTTTTGGGAATTCAATCATTTATGGTTTCATTAATACATGAAACGTTATGAAATATCATTATCTATCATAGAATCAATGATGGTAGAACCTATTAGGAAATTAGTGTTAATCCAAATAATAAATATTAACAGACTAATGAAGCTATAATTAGATTTATCCACCTGATGCATGACTTATAAACCTCCAAACATATAAACTAGTACCTTTAGTTAATATTTCCTGCTATGCTTCATGATGTAAGCATTGTTTCACAGACAGTTTATTTTTTTAGTATTTGGCATAACATTGATTTCATATAATGATACAGCCTTGCATAGATATTCATGCTTTAGCCACAGCTTTCAATGAGAATGTCATGATATTTAGCTTCAACAGTGATTCTGAAGCTCTACTGTTAATTATGCAATCTTGCTTTGCAGATATTTTATTTAGTACTTTTCGGTTTAAACTCTAAGTGCTGTTTATTCTAACGGTCAAAACTCCTATGTAAGGGCGCACAAACTTTAGGAATGGGGCTTGAGGCTCAGAGTGTGCCTGCTGCAGCTGAATTATTTCGTAAAGCAAATGACATACTCGGGTATGTGAAACTTACTTTCCTCTCCTAGATATCTAATTTCTTATCTAATTAAACCTTTCTCTTGGTGCATGACACTTCAATCCAATTCTCTCTTTATTTTTTGTTAGTTTTGATCTTTTGGATGCTTGCACCAATGGGCCAAAAGAAAAGCTTGATTCAACAGTAATAAGCCAGGTGAAGCGGTGTTTTACTTATCAATCATCAAGCGGATGCATTTCTTTCTCATGCTTTCCATATCTATTAGTTTATACTGGTCTTAGGAATGAAACCAATTACTAAATTAATTTTTGGCTTAATTTTGCCCTCTGGTGGTCATGGCCTTTATTTATAGTGTTGGTCCATCCAACAAAGATTAAATGATGCACTGGCGTACCATTTGATCTCAAAGTGTTTTAATCAGGCTATTTCAGATGGTTTTACTCGTTGAATGAAGCTGTATATCTGCACTACATGTCTGTTTGAATGATGGAATATGCACAGAACATCTCCTCTCAGGTTTCCTACATTGTGGTCCAAATAATAGGTCCTACATACCCGTCAAATAGTTCGTTGCATTTTGACAGCCGACAATTGCTTCTAATATATCAAACAACAAAAGTTGCACAGAAAATGCCCGTGGTTTTATTGGAACCTCGATTTCATTTAGAGTTTCTTTCCTTCATTTCAAATGATGTTAGCATACCATTATTATTAGCATATACCAATAGTTCCTTAGCAAAAGTACATTGGTTTTATCTTTTTTTCATAATACGCATTTCGGTTGAATGTTGCTACTCTTTCCATACTTAATGCATTTTATTTTCTTATAGGTTTGTTTGCCCAGATGAGTTTTTTTTTTTTCTTTTGTTTGATATTAGTATTCCACAGCCTGCAATCTATGTGACAAGCCTTGCAGCTGTCGAGGTTCTGCGTGCACGCGATGGAGGACCTGACATCATTGATTCAGTAGATGTCACTTGTGGCCTAAGCTTGGGAGAGTACACAGCTCTTGCATTTTCTGGAGCTTTCAGGTACTCCACCTTCATCAAATTGCTATTTCATAGTACCTCATTGATTATCATTTTTCTTGGAACTTTTTTTTTTTTGGTATGGCTTTCTCAGTAATAGACAAAGATATCATGTAGAAAATCCTTTATTCTATGGCTAAATTAATAGGATAGATTCAACTATTTATTACTCCATTTAATTTTTGTTTTGTATTTACTTAATATCATTCTAATTGCTATAATGTTAATTACAAGCTTCGAAGATGGGCTCAAGCTTGTCAAGCTAAGAGGAGAAGCAATGCAGGTTAGCAGGTGAAAGTGAGGTTTGAGTATATCACTGTTCTTTCTATATGGCTATATGCGTATAAGTCAATATCTTATATCTATCTATCTATCTATCTTATATATATATATATATATATATATATCTTTGTGTAATGAATTTGTTATAATGATTTTTTCTTTACCTTTATCAGGATGCCTCAGATGCTGCTAAAAGTGCTATGGTTAGTGTCATTGGATTAGATTCAGAAAAGGTGCAATTGTTATGTGATGCTGCAAATGAGGAAGTAGATGAGAAAAACAAAGTTCAGATTGCAAATTTTCTATGTCCAGTATGATGTCTTTTGCTTTTTTTCTTTTTTATTCTGATCAGATTAATTGCACATTGCTCTAACGCTAAATGATTTATTGATTGCAGGGTAACTATGCTGTTTCTGGTGGCGTGAAAGGAGTAGAGGCGGTTGAAGCCAAGGCTAAATCTTTTAAAGCTCGCATGACGGTGACGCTTTTTTTTTTTTTACTTAATTTATCATTCTCTTCTAGGCTCAAAAAATGTGATCTCATTTGACGTTGAACTGCAAGATAGCTTCTGAGGCTTGGTAAACACATAATTTAATTGCTTTCCAAACTCTTGACTGCTAGAAAATATGCATCTTTGCGTTTCAATGATTTCTTACTTTTTCTGATCCTGGAATTTAATGTATTTTATTTCATTCTAGTTCTGGAAGATAGGTCATTCTTTCATGTTAAAAAGAGCATGCACTTGCTTTCACTCACACACTGGCATGCCAGAATTAAGCCAGAATTTTCTTTGTATGGAAGTAGCGCAATACAAGCTAGCTTTTCTTTATCTTTTGAAGCTTCTCTTAAGTCTACCTTACGATTATCAGTTCATCCCTTCATTACAATACAATGAATATCTCACCATTCATCAGGTACGTCTAGCCGTTGCTGGTGCCTTTCATACAAGTTTTATGGAGCCTGCTGTCTCGAGATTGGAAACTGCATTGGCATCCACGCAGATTAGAACGCCAAGGATACCAGTTATATCCAATGTCGATGCCCAGCCTCACTCAGACCCTGATAAGATCAGAAGTATCTTGGCACGCCAGGTAAGTAGCTATACATTTTGTCTTCCAAGTATCATATAAATAAATGTGGCTCTTTGTAAATATAATAAGAGTGAAATACTAATAGCAACTGTGATCACTTTAAACCAAGGTAACCTCTCCAGTTCAATGGGAGTTAACAGTCAAGACTCTTTTGGGTAAAGGATTAAAGAAAAGCTATGAAATAGGACCTGGGAAGGTATAGATTTTCAACAATGCTTCTCTTCATCCATAACTGTCCATGGTTTTTTTTTCTTTTTTGAGAAATTTACATACATACCACAATTCCTATGTATTTTACATTTCTAGTACCTAAAATTTATATTTATATTTATAACATCTTAGTGTCACAAACCTATGCATGACGCGTGTTTCACTTTTTTAAAAATGTATGTAATAGTGATTTTTTAATGTGATATTAATGATTTGAGTATTACATGCAAATATAAAAAATTACTTTTTAGATATGTAAATACATAAAAATTATGTGGTATGTATGTAAATGCTACAATTGTTTATGGAGAAATTTTGAAAAAGGATAATTGTTTTTAAAAGAAATTAACAATAGTATATAAAAAAAATTAATTGAGAGCTAGTTGCCCAACATTTGGGTGACTAGCATCCATCCCTAGGTCGATCATTGGCGCATCGACAAATGCTTGGCTGGCCCATCGACCAATTTTTTTTTTTTTTTTGATATTTAAAGTCTTTTAATTATTTAGTGGGTTTTTTTTTAAATATAATGATTATTAATAAATTTCCAAAAATAATTTGAGCAATTTTGATTAACAAAATTTTGTTTGAGATTTATGTAAAAATTATGAATAAATTTGAAAAAAATGATTGACAAAAAGTTAGTAAATAAATTTTATAAATATTTAATGAGTTTTTCTTTGTGCTTAATATTTTTTTTTTATCTATAATGATTGACAAAAAGTTAGTAAATAAATTTTATAAATATTTAATGAGTTTTTCTTTGTGCTTAATATTTTTTTTTTATCTATAATTTATTATTTAACTTAGAATGGTAAAAATGTTTTGTGGAATTTTGTAAGAGATTTGAATGATAATTTTTTAATATTTATAGCTTTTTTAATAAAATTATAATAAATAATTTAAATGTATAAGAAAATTTATTTGAGAGTAATATTTTAATATTTATAACTTTAAGTTTATAAAATCTAACATATATTTTGAGAGAACAAATTTTTAATATTATTAAAGTTTTATATTTCCAAAAAAATGATAATAAAATTAATACTCAATTTTATAGCATCTTGTAAAATTTTAGAGATAATGAAAATATTACTTTTCGTAGCAACATATTTATAGATTGGTCATTATTTATATAATTATATAGCAGCGATAATACAAAATAAAGTAAAATAGCTTCTGAAATCTTCTCTGTCAAGGTAGGATGGCATGCAATCACCATGTATTGATCTGACCCTTTTCATAATTGTTTTTGAAACTCATAACTAACTAATTCTTGTTGATTATCATCTTCCTCTGTGTCTTTCTGCTCTGTTGAGTTTTATTAACCCAAAATATTATTATAACTCAAAAGGAAAAAAAAAATAAAATAAAAAGGCATCTCTATTGGTGATTTTTGAACAAGCGTGAATATTGTTGTGTAATCATAAAGTACATACTCACTTTGCTGTTCCATGGTCATATAGCTTTTATGTGAATCCCGTTTAAGATTAAAAGATGATTGTTTATGATATTACTTAGGAAAAAAATTAGCCTCGCTCTTGATTGCTCTCCATTTAGCAAGTTTTTGATGTTAGCCCGCATCTATATCATCACCGATATCATGTTGTTGTCTAGTGCTTTTAGAATGCACTAAAAAATGAAATTATTGGGTCTCTACTAAAAGTATTAATGACAACCATTATTTCACTATCATCTCGCTCATCATGATAATAGAATGAGTGAAACATAATCATTCTATTATTTGTTTCTTGCTATAACTAAATAATAAATATTATTTGAAAAATTACATATTAAATTTAGTTGGAAGTATCTACTGACGCGGGGCGCGGGTGCATCTCTACTCATCGACTCTAGGACGCTGATACCATTGTGGGCGCAACAATTGCCGCATGGGTTCAACTCAATACAAGCAGAATCAACATCAAGCAGACCTCCTTAGCGTACGATTCTCTTCTATTTGGAGTGGGGCCTACTCTTTAGCCTAAGACTTTATATGATATTTTGTGTTCTAGGGCAGATTTGATTTCAATTTTCTGTCGTCAGTATCTTTCTCCTTTGTTGGGGTTGTATCATGCTCAATGGTGGTGATTATTTTCTCATATTCTTCCTTTTCCTACTTTCCCTTGCATGTTGTTGCACCTAATTGCTGTTGCTTGCTACCACACCCTCTCGCAATTCTTTGCTTTTTATTCAGCTGTCTGACATACATTAATTTTATGTGATTCTACATGTGTTTTACCGTGCATTTTACCTGTTAATTTTTTACTTAATTATCGCAGATTTACACTTGAAAAAGACTTTTTTTGATGTTGTGTAGGCTATAAGTGTTGAATATGAGCATTTTGAATTAGAAAAGCCAACGTAAAAGCGGCTTAAAGCGTCTTGACCATGCCTAGGAGAAGGGTGGCCACGACAAGTAATCGATAGCAGCGGCGTGATCATGCCAGAAATTCAGACCTGCGGCGTGACCATGCCGGGATTTAGCGTGATCACACCGCCCGATTAAGAAGCCCGGCATAACCATGCCAACGGAGCTTGAAATCATTTTGGAAAGAGTTTTTCTTGCCAAATTCATGGTTATGATTTAAAAATGTTTTTTAGGCTTCTTTGAAAGGAGAGATATCTGGGACGACTGGAGACAGAGATTTGGAGAGATTTTGAGTGCTTCCCTTAGGTTCCCTTCCTCTCCTTAGGTTGAAACCTTTAAGGGTTAGGTTTTCCACTTTGAGTTATTGCGAGTTTTGAGAGTTTTTGTATGAGAGAGAGAGAGGTGTTGCTCTTGTGGAGAGAACAAGCCTTTATTGTAAGTTTTTTTTTTTTTGTATCTTGCAAAAGACAATCACATGGATTTCTTGTTTATGGTTTTCTCAATAATGCATTACTAAACTCTTTTTTCTCTTTGTGATGTAGGGATAATGGTTTTTATCTTGATTTTCTGAGATGTTTTTCCTGTAGCATTTTTCATGCTTTCATGAAATATGTTGCTGGTTAACATCCGAATTTTATAAACTCATAGTCTGACTAACTAGAGTGTTAAAATCTTTCTTGAAGCTATGACTTTTAACCGTTGCGTAGTAGAAACGGTAGGGTTCTCGAGAGGATAGACATATTCCGGTAGGATTTTGCAACCCTTTTAGGGAATCAGAAACACCTTGGGAAATGTCATGAGGTTAAGCAAAACTCAACCCTATGGGTTTCTAATTTCTCTTTTGACCTAGACATAAACATAAGAGGAAACTTGTCCCTGATTGACGACAATGACATAGGAAAATATTCAGGAATACCATGAACCGCTATGATACCCGAATCACAGAGGCACGAGCCTCATCATTCTTGAAGAAACTTCCGAGATTTTTCCTGCTTTTCGGTTTTTTGTTGTATGTGACTTGATATGATTTTATTAGAATTTTAGGACTTAAACCTCTTTTGCTATCAAACTCAGCTTGGTTCACAAAATTAGTAAACTAGAGATTTTTCTGTAGGAATTATTGTTAAACTTTTCATCATGAGATCGATACACATACTCTTAGACCGCATGTTACTTGACACATATACTTGCATTGTGCGACCATCTTACTTCGCGGTAGGTTTTGACGGGTCAAGTTTTTAACACCATTGCTGGGGGAATGCGTTAATAGTTATTTCTATATTAGGAAAACTTTAGTTGATAAGCAATATATGCGTGCCATGCAAACCCAATGTAGTTCAGTAGTGAACTCCAAGAAGATTAAATCTATATGGGTAGTTGCTCGCAAATATGAATGCCCTTCAATTGTTTTAGGAGATAGTGAAATTGTTAGTGGGATCCTAGAGATTCTAGGGTTGCAGTCGAAGAGCCTTTGGCCACAGAAGGTCACACCAATTCCATCGTCGATAACCAACAGACAAAATTTTTGCCTTCGACAAATGAGGTTGAAGCTCCCCCAATCCTAGGAGATTGACTCAAGACGCGGGGGCGCCTCTACATGTCGGCATGGGGGCGCTTCTACATTTCGGCATGGGGGCGCCTAAGCCCAACGTGGGGGTTTTATACTCATGTAGTTTTGAAAATTGTTGCACGTGTTCTACTTGATTAAGGTAGAGTTGGGATCGAACGGACCTCCTTAGCACACGATTTCCTCCAAGTTGGAGTGGAGCCCACTTTTTATCGTAAGACTTATATGTTATTTTATGTGTTTTAGGCCAGTTTTGATTTCAAATTTTTGTTGTCGGTGTCTTTCTCTTTTGCTAGGGTTGTATCTGAGGTCAGGTGATGCTCCAGATATATCATGCTCTAAAGTGGTGATTATCTCCTCATGTTCTTCCCTTTTCGGCCTTCCCTTATGTGCTATCGCACCTTCTAGTCGTCATTGCTTGTTGTCGCACCCTCCAATAATCCCCCACTTGCTGTCTAGCCATCCCAATCCAATCCCGACTTGCTGGCACACCCTCCATCGTCTCCAACTTACTGCCCAACACCCTCTATTTGCGGTCGCACCTTTCCACAGTTCTGCTGTCGGCTACCACACTTTGTCATAGCCCACTGCTTACTGTCCAACCACCGCACCACTTCCCCTGCTTGCTGTCACACGCTCCACAATCTTTTGTTTGCTGTCTAGCCACCAACCCACCTTCCTCTCGTGACTGCTAAAGCTCCCTCCCTACCACTTACAGTTCTCTGTTTTCACTATCTCAACACATAGCACACCACCGCCAATCCTCGCCCTAGGGAGTTTTGTATTTTTGTCGCTGCTTTCCTATTTTTAGCTGGTTGTTTTGTATCCCTTGGAATTTCAGTAACAAAATCATCTTTCATCTTTCAGTTCTGGTTTTTGGGTTTAACTTTGGCATCACCTACATAATTTCATTATGTGATTGTCTTGTTATAATAAGTTGTTGGAGATTGTGACTCAGGTTTAAATGAATACAATGAGAGCCTAAATTTTTATCAATAAAAATAACGAGTTATTGCATGTTGATATATTTTATATGTGATTATAGGATCTATAATATAAGTTAATCTCTAATTCCAATTGTATGCTCAATTGACCGTATTTAAGTTGATCAATATTTGTCTTGTCTGTGCCATCCCACATTTGAAGTTTGGATTTATTAGCTCGAAATCAATCTGTGATTGGTTGGTTGCTCTTCAATTGTCTTATGGCACGATATTGAATGTGTCACTCTACATGTTTCCAAGATATTAGTGGTTCTCCACATTCTGAAACCTGAGATACACATTGGTGTTAAAAAAATAAATCTTTTAAGGATTCAAACTACCTTTAAAATAAATAGATATTTAATAAGAATATATATTGGATAATTATTTGAATATATAATAATTGGATGTAAATATTTTGTTTAATTATCTCTCAAACCATTTAATTCATTAAGATGTTTTTTAATATTATTCACATGTACTTATCTCATCCTATGCATATTCCACATGCATTTAAATTAAAAAAAATAAATTATAATATATTAAATCTATCTTTAATAAAATAATTATACATAAAATGAAGTAATTTCTCAAATAAGCATTAGGGTAGGGTAGATGCAAGATTGGAAAACCAATATGTAGATGATCTCAAGCATAAACCTACAATAGGGGCAAACATCCAGTCATTTATTTTGTCAGACTTTGTAATATCTTTTAGTTCTCTATATAGATGTGTTAGCACTGTTATACTTGATGGGTATGTAAAAAATACTTCTAAAAACAATTGTAGATATTTTGAATGTATTTTAGAGGCAGATGCATTCGATATCAGAAAGCATCGAATAATAAAATATATGATACATACAAACTCATTGGTTTAATTTTACATCTATGTGGTTTATATAAGAGTCGTTATAATAAATTCAATGCAGCCAATATAATAGAACACAAGTCTGTGCTCATGTTTATCACATCATAAATGTAGATGTGATATTAAGATTAGTAAGATCATGATATAAAATTTTATGGATTCGATATAATACAAGCAACTCAACATGATAATTATGTCATGTTGGCGAGCTTAGGTCATTCAACAATATTATGATCAATTATGGCATAATTAATTGCTTGTGCTTCTAAAATAATACATATATTCTATAGAGTGATTGTCATCTCCCCAACTGGTTGGTGGAAGGGTTCGTTTCCGGTAATAATTGCTTCACTAAGTCAATTATTAGATTATAATTCAGGAGAATGAATCTTAGCTGTTGGAGGTTTTTAATGCTTATAATTCTATGATTTATTTAGACACTCTAAAATGTGGCTAGCAGTTTATAATGTGACTAGCAGTTATCATAGTCATTAAAATGTGACTAGCATAGATTACTGCTAAAATGGCTAGATAAAATTATAAACTGCTAGTCACATTTTAATGGCTAGATAACTGCTAGATAAATTTATGTAACCATTTTGAGAAGATCAATTCTAATTATTGAAGTTAATTATAATTAATTTTGGATGATATCATAATTAATCTCACATAATTTGATATTATATATTATTAATGATGGATAATATCAATCTTGTAGCATCACAGAATATAAATATGTGACCCTATCAATGTATCACATATGATTGTATATTCACGTTGTGCACTTACAGTCGAAGTGGCGACCATATCAATATATACACTTAAAACGGAATCTAATGTTGATTATTAGAAATAATTATAATTAATGTATTATTATATTATGATTAATCTTGCATAATCTTATATTGTCTATTAATAATGATAAATATTATTGATCTTGTCCAATCAGAGAATACAAACATGGTGTTTAACCGATGTACTGTCTGTCATTGTATGATCACTTTTTTCATTAGTGGTTGAAGTGACTGACTAAACTAATATATACATCTGGAAAAGTATCTAATGTTAATTTTAGGAGTCAATCATAAAAAATGTAGGATAATATCGTGATTAATTTCGCATCATCTGACATGATTTGCTAATAATGATGAATGATATTAATATTAATCTGTCATATGATATAGACATGAGGTTCTGCAAATATAAAATTTGTCATTACGAAGTCACGTCATTTAGTAGTGATTGAAGTGGTGGGTTAAGGTAATAAATACAGAGAGGGAAATCCAATGTTGATTATTAGAATTAATCATAATTATGTATGATTATACCTCTATTATGATTTAATATTAACCATTAATAATGACATAATTTTGATCATTCTATCACAAGGTACAAACATGGGGCCCCACTAATATATCACTTGTCATTGTGTGGTCATAACATTCACTAATGATTAAAGTGGTGGGCTTGGCCAATTAATGCACCATGAAGAGGAATTCAATGCTAACTATTAGACTTAATCATAAGTAATATAGGATGATGTCATGATTAATTTATAATAATTCGACGTTATCTATTAATAATGATAAATAATTTTGATCTGGTCTTATCATATAATACAAACACAGAGTCTCATCGATGTACTATCTTTTATGGAAAGGGTAATCAATACACATAAAATGAATCTAATGTTTGTGTTGCACTTTTAAATAAGATTGATTACATACCATGTAATTGATTTTTTAAGTCTATCTTTTGTTTTACGCTTTTTCAGTAACTGTGCTTGTGAAGATTAAGTGTGAAAAGAAGACCAAATTGCTGTTGTAGTATGATAATGAGCTGAGTAATTGAATATTTTATATCTATATATTGATGGAAAGAATAAGTTTATACAAATGTTAATAGACATTAATCTAAATAAGTTGAAACAAAGATATTTTTAAGATTTAAATGTTAATGTTTGTAATTATGGTGTTCATCTATTTATTATTTTCTATCAAGTGATAGATTTATGATTACACATATCATTGATGTTAATTCTTATGAAATTCTTTTATCAGAAACATACATATATTTTTAAATATTGTACATTGAAGTTGAGGAAATTCAAAGAAATGTGTCTGTAAGTGTGAGTGTGCCTATATATGCAAGGTTTCCGACATTCACATAAGTAGACATATTTGTTTGAATTTATAGAACTTTAAAGTATAATCTTAAAGAGCGTATGCATACTTTTGATAAAATAACTTCATGTGAATCATCGTTAATGACGTGCATAATTATAAATTCATCACTTATTAGAAAATGATAATAAAGATGAACATTGTAATTACTAATATTAAAGTTTAAATGTTGAAGAATTTATCTCAACTTTTCTAAATTAGTCTCTATTGACACTTGTATAACTTTATTATTTTCATCAACCTATGTTGGTATATAATCTTTTTTAACTCTTAGCTCACCATTATACTGCAGCATCGGTCTTGTCTTTTTTTATATTTCATTTTTCACAAGCACTATCAATGACAAAGCTGGAACTGTGTAACTAGCCTTACATAAAAGTGCAGTACGAGCATCACATTCCTTTATAGTGCATTGATTGGCCTGTCTAAGATAGGTGGAACATCGATGGGGCCTCAAATCTGTACCATGAGATAAGATAAGGTTAAAATTATCAATCATGATTAGTTCATAATACCGGATTGTGTTAGATTAATCACATCATTCTAGATGAATTACAATTAACACTAATAATTGAGTTTTTCTTCAGATGTATTTATTAGCCCGACCCATCACTTTAGTTAAAGTGAATGATGTGGCATCATAATGACAAGTGGTATATTGGTGGGACCCTATGTTTGTATCTTATGATTGGATAAAATCCAACTTATATATCATGTTTGGTGGATAGTATTAGATTATGCTAGACTAATCAAGTATCATCTTATATTAATTATTATTAATTCTAATAATTATCATTTGATTTCCGTCCAGTTTATTTATTAGCCTAATCAATTACTTCAGTCATTAGTGGATGATATGACAACACAATGACACCTGATATATTGAAAGAACCTCGTGATTGTACATTGTGATGGGATAAGATAGATGTTTTCCATAATTGTTAGTATATAATATCAAATTGTGTTAGATTAAGCACAATATCATCTTATATTAATTATGATTAACTTTAATAATTAGCATTTGATTCTTTTCCAAGTGTATTTATTAGTTTGAACTATCACTTCAATCACTAACAGACGGTGTGATCACATAATAATAGATGATAAGTCAGTGGTCCCTATATTAGTACCCTATAATGGGACAAGATTGATATTATCTATCATCAATAGTGAGTAATGTCAGATTATATTAGATCAATGATATTATCATCTTACATTAATTATAATTAACTCAAATAATCAGCATTAAATTTCTCTATGTGCTGTTTTGATCCGCCACTTTAGTCACTAGTGGACAATGTGACCACCGAATAATGGGTGGTACATTGATGGAGCCCTATGTTTGTACCCTATGATCATATAATATTGATATTATCTGTTATTATTTGTGAATAATTTTAGATTATGTTAGATTAATCATGACATAATCTAAAACTAATTATGATTAACTCTAATAATTAGTATTGGATTTCTTTCAATGTGCATTTATTAGTTTGACACACCATTTCAGTCACTAGTGATCACATAATAACATGTGATATGTGGGTGGAGCCCTCTATCTATTTTTTATGATGAGACAATTGATTTTTTCATTATTTAGTGAATAATGTCTTATTATGCTAGATTAATCACGATATCATATTATATTAACTATGCTTATTTTTAATAATCTGAATTGCATTTACTCTAAGTACATTTAATTAGCTGAGCCATCACTTCAGGTACTAGTAGACAACATGACCATATAATGACTAGTTGTATATTGATAGGGCCCTATAGTTGTACCTGTTAACATGAATAAAATCAAAATTATCTGTTAGTATTAGTTGATAATATCAGAATATGTTAGATTAATCATGAAATCATTCTATATTGATTTATGATTAACCCTAAGAATTGAAAATGGATTTCTCTTTATATGCATTTATAGGGTTGGCTCATCTCTTATGCACTTATCGATCATTTTTAAACTCTACTTTAGTAGAATTTGACTTATAAATATCTCATAAGATAACCCATTATTGTTCTATTTCGAAGTACTATGCATTTTATTTTCAAGATAGCCACGATATCAGCAAATAACAGTTGTATTAGGAGACGAATATCTCAAATACATGTTAATAATAATGAAGCAAATACTTCAAATCAACTACATTTAAAGTTTAATTTGAATTTTTCTCATCTGCGCTGTGACCTAGAGTTGCACATTTAAATATGGTTGTAATTTTTAATCACTTAAATATATTAGAATTTTTTAACCTATGAAATTTATTTATTTTAACAAGGGAATAATCTTGGAAGTTGTTAGCCATCTTTTAATGGGTAGACAATGCTCAATTGAATTTTCATAATTTATTGAGATATTCTTGTTCATAAGGGACGCAAACTTTTGGCACCTAAAATTCTTTCGCTTGGATCAGAATATGTTAGCTACTTTAATGGAGAGATGGTCACTAGAGATCAATACATTCCACCTAACATTTACAGAGATGATAATCATTACAAGATGGACATTTTATTTTAGGAGAACATGTATATGGTTATGCTTTAGATAGACATAATATTGTTGGACTTGGCTTAAAAATAACAAACATGACTCAATTGTTGTGATAAGTTACTTGGAGTATATCCACTCTACAAAAGTTTATATCACTATCTTATCAAGCATAATATCACATTTACATTATTTTTATGAGTCGAGCATGTGTATAGGCATGTGTTCGCCTACGTTAGTTATGTTAAACTTTCTATAAGGGCTCATATATGAACCTCACAAATATAAAACTAAATAAATGTATTCATGTATATATTATTTTTGTTATTGGATGCTTTTTAATTCAGATATATCCAGCTTTGTAATATATTTATAATATCTATTTTAGTTAGAAAATTTAGAAGCATTTTCTAAGTACTTGTTAGGTGTCGCCGTACTAACACACATTTATAGAAAGTTCTAAGTGGCTACAAAGCCTAATGGAATAAGTATAGTTGGATGTTTGTACCTCTTACATATTTGTGCTCAGGAGTCTTATATGTTAATCTTTTGATATTATCTGTACTTTACCCTAATGAAATTTCAGAAATATCATTTTGGATTTAGGTATATTAATTTTATTAAATATACAACTTATTATATTATGATTTGCTTCTTCAAATATTCAAAATAAATATAACTGAAATGAGCATAAGATAAGATAAGTACCTCTAAATAATATAAAGTTTTATTTCAATGAATTGGATGGTTTGAGAGATAATATATTTAAAATATATATATTTAGATACTATTTATTTAAGTAATTACTCAATATATATTTTTATTAAATATTTATTTACTTTGAATGTAACTTGGACCCCATGGTCGTAGGATTTGTTTTTTTCTAACATTAATTTGCATTTTAGGTTTTAGAGTTTTGAGAACACAAGTGCTACTAATATTTTGAAAATGCGTTTAATCAACTTGTAGTATCATGTCATAGGATAATTTGGAAGAGCTATAGCTTGATGTAGAGCTAATGAATTTAAACTTTAAACTTGTGGACGATAGATGTAAGACAAATATTGATTTGTTTGACTACGTTCAGTCAGTCATAGAGTTATGGTATCATATATACGCTTACGTTGTAGATCTCATTATCACACCTAATAATGATTTCCGTGCAATAACTTGTTACTTATATTGATACAATTTTTTATCTTCATTGTATTTACTTCAACTTATTTTCATAGGACATTTAGAATGAAATTATGTAATTACATTTCATTTTCATCTAAATTTAATATATAATTTAAATATTATTTATTATTTATTATAGGAAAAGATAATAGATTGAATTGAAGATGTATTTCAATCATTTTATTGTGGTGATGAGAGATATGCTAGTGAAATGTTGCCTCACCATTGATACTTACAATAAAGAGTTCTGACAACTTAGTTCTTTAGGGTACTCTGAAAATACTAGACAACAATAAGATGATACCAGTGATGACATAGCTACAAGTTATCCTACATTACCACAAGACTTGTTGAATCGAGGGCACTTAAGAGCTGCTATAGTTTTTTTCCTTACAGTTTCATGAACAATTGCTATATTTAAATCTTGGATGGGATTTACATCAAAATGCTGCAATTATAAAAAAAACAAAGTGAATCTCTAGCATATGGTCATACAATATAGTTCACACCAATTCAGGAATGATCACCAACAAAGATGCTTTTTTTATTTATTTTTTTCCTTCAAATTTGGATAATACTTTTGGTCAACAACACTCAATAGTGCAAGAAGACATAAAAGATGATAATAATTAAAGTGGAATAAGTCATGTTTTCCGGGAATGACCAAGAAGGGAGTCATATTGATGGACATCAGGTTTGCATGTCTTTTCACTTCGACGCAAATGACATCAATAACTACTTTATATTTGGTATTACCGTTATTGTATTATCATATAAATGATCACTAATATGTGAATGTCTAATGAATATAATGTTTTTGTTATCATTAAGATTTTGCTAAATAATTATAAAGTTGAGTAGAATTTTTAGAGAAATTTACATAGGTACCATACATTTCTTATAAATTTACACATGTAACACTTAAAATGTTTTTACTTATTACACTTTGCTGCTATAAATCTATGCATACAAAGTGCATTTGACTTTTTAAAAGTTAGTTAAAGTGGTATTCTTAGTATGTAACAACTTTTGAGAAAATTGGTTGAATGTCTTTTCCTTTGCTTTCATTCCAATAAATATTAATCTGTACAATCTATTTCAGGTAATATAATACACATTCCTAATCTGAATATATTCAGCTCTAAGGAAAGGATACGTACAATTAACAAGAGAGGTAAATCAGGCGAGAAAAATTGGAAGCAATTTCACTAGGAAACTCCTAATTATAGGAAACTCTTAATTTAAATAAGGCAACTTCTAATTCTAGCTGTCTGATTTCTGTTATTCTTGATTGATATACTCTCTCAAATTGATCTTGACCGATCAAGAAGAATCAATTTGCCAACAATAAACTGATGAAGCTGCCGAGAAAGAGCGTTAGTAAATATATCAGTCATTTGAAAATCAGAAGAGATATGAGGAAGAGAAATAATACCATCATCATAAGCTTCTCGAATAGAATGACGATTCATTTCAATGTGTTTCGTGCGCTCATGAAAGACAAGATTAGCAGTAATGTGGATAACACTAGTATTATCTGCATAAAGAGAAGTAGACTCAAGTTGAGGAAAACCAAGCTCAGCCAACAAACCCTGAAGCTAAATGATCTCAGAACAAGCAGATGAAATATCATGATATTCAGACTCAGTAGAAGTCTTAGACACTCGATCTTGTTTCTTATTCTTTCAAGAAATTAAAGAGTTGCCGAGAAATATACACCAACCAGTAATAGATCGATGTGTATCAGAACAACTAGCCCAATCAACATCACTATAAATTATTAAGCGAATAAGAGACTGCAGAAAAAAACAAACCATGATGAGAAGTATCTTTAATATACCTAACAATATTTTGATCTGCAACTAAATGAAGATGTGTAGGTGCCTGCATAAACTGACTAACTTGTTGCACAACAAATGAAATATCAGGACGTGTAATACTCAGATAATTGAGACTCCCAATAAGTTGTTGATATATAAATGAATCAGATAGAAGTCACCATCATTTCGTTGATATTTAACATTCACTTCCAAAGGAGTATCAACAGGACGACCCTCTTGGAGACAAGCCAAAGCAATGAGTTCCTTAGTATAGTTATGCTGATGAAGAAAAATACCAGCGGGAGAAGAGTGAACATCAAGACCTAAGAAATAAGTTAAAGATCTCAAATCTTTCATATGAAAAGAACCCTGAAGATGCTCCTGTAATTGAGACATCAATTAAATATCAGATCCTGTGAAGACAATATCATCAACATAAATTAATAACAAACCAATTCCAACGTCAGTCTTGCAAAATAATAATGAAGAATCATACTGACTTTGAATAAAAGAGAAGCTAAGAAGAGTGTTGCGAAAATTTTCAAATCAAGCCCGTGGAGTCTGTTTCAAACCGTATAGAGATTGTTTGAGCTTACAAACATCACGTGAGTATAGAAAACAAGCCTGCAGGAGAAGTCATATAGATGTCTTTCTTGAGGTCCCCATGCAAAAATACATTCTTAACATCCATCTGTCGTAAGAACTAGCCTTTAAATGCAGCAATAGATAACAAGCCGGACAGTTGTCATCTTAGCCATAGGTGCAAAGGTCTCTTCATATACAATCCTATATTCCCGTCGATTGCCAAGAGCTACCAATTTTGTCTTATATTTATCAAGGGAACCATCAAATC
This sequence comes from Phalaenopsis aphrodite, assembly GCA_003013225.1. NCBI lineage: Eukaryota > Viridiplantae > Streptophyta > Magnoliopsida > Asparagales > Orchidaceae > Phalaenopsis > Phalaenopsis aphrodite. The sequence goes on along the minus strand of NEWO01000548.1, from coordinate 92,792 downwards.
GAAGCTTGAGAAAATAAACTCATTTACAACCCATGGGCTTAACACTTGTAGGACATGAAACAATATCCCAAGTGTGATTGTCTTAAAGTGTGTGGAGTTCCTCTTGCATGGTTTTAATCCAATAAGTCTGTTTAGCAGCCTGAAAATAAGTGATAGGCACTGTTGTATTAGTTAAAATTGTAGAATAGTCATATCTATCCGGAGGATGAATGTGCTGAGTTGATCGTCGAAGAATCATTGGAGCATTTTTAGGAGCAGAGTCAGGAAGGAATGGAGATGAAGGGGGTAGACAATGTGTGTAGACAAGGCCAGACTTGAACTATTTATCAAACGAAGAATCATCAAAGTAAGGAAGTACAACACTATTAAATGTCGAAATATGATACTGAAAATCGTATTTTTGTTCAAAAAAAATCACAACCCGTGAGATGCGTAATTAATTATTAATCGAATCATAACACAACCTTTATGACTAGGACTATAAACCATGAAGGCACATCGAATAGAATGGGGTGCCAACTTATGACGTTCATGTGCCGGTAAATGAACAAAACAAATACATCCAAAATTATGTAGTATATTATAATTAGGATGTTTACCAAAAATATGTTGATAGGGAGAATCTATCTTCAATTGTTGAGATGCTAAACGATTAATCAGCTAAACTGCGGTAGTCAAAGCTTCAGTTCAAAACTTAGTTGAAATAGAAGATTTTAACAACAATGTGCGTAATATATCCAACAGATGTCGATTTTTTCGTTCGACAACTCCATTCTGCTGAGGTGTATAAGGACATGAACGTTGCGAAACATGACCCTTGTTATGGAGAAATGCTTGAAACTCATGAGACATGTATTCACCACCATTGTTAGATCGTAAGGTTTTAATACAAGTGAAGAACTGAGTTTCAATATATGTCACAAATGTTTGAAACACAGTAAACACTTCTATTTTTTGCATTCCAAAGCAGAAGTGTTTAGTTAGATTTAAATGAAAATATGACACTCAATAGGACACAATTGAGAAAAAGGATTCATGTAGTGGGATAAAGGCTTGTTGTCGTTGGTGTATTATTAAATGTTTTAAAACTGGAAACAAAAAGAAATTAGCCGGACAGGTTGAGCAGGCTGTCCAAGCCCTAGCCGCCCAGTCCATGGGGGACTTGAGGCTGGGGACAAGTTGCTAATGTGTTGAATAGGGCTGGGGGTAAATTGCTCATGTTTGGTGACCAGCTTCCTTTAAATTTTTTTTAATATCTTATTGTTATTTTTTTTTAAATTAAGCATCCCTTTTGCAAACTTGTCCTTTTTTTAAAAGCTTCATTGATAGCTAAAATAACCTTTAGCTAAAATGTTCATTTATCAATTTAATTTGTAATTAGTGCTGTCTTCCCTTGCCAAAGGTTTTATGACCTGTGTTCCATTACACGCCTCTTTGTCTTCCTCAACAATTAGTGTGTACTTAAGTTCAATTCTTTTTCCTGTCATTTTTCCAATTCAGGTCATTGCTGGTATACTGAAGAGGATGGACAAGGCTGCTGAAATTGAGAATATAGGTGCTTGAAAGCTGCTTAGGAAGACCAAATGCCTGGTGAGTCTGGGGCAGGAAGTTCCTTTAAAAGTCATTGTTTTTCTTTCCTCTTTTTGTTTCGAGTGTAAAGGGACCTCTTTATACCTTGGTTGGTTAGGATGAGGGTGCCTGGTAGCCTAGCTGAATAAAACTACTAACCGCCAGTTAGAACTATTGAATAATTATCCTGTGTTATCATTCTTGTTGAATTCTATAAAATTAAATCATGCACTCTATTATATGCTTGAGGGGTTGATTAATAGAGAATGATTCCAATCAAGTTTTACCCTGTAGAAGTATATAAATAGAAAAAAGGCTTTGCCTGTACTTAATCGTGACTTCTGCTTTAAATTCTAATTTGATCTTGTTTATTTTAATTTAATCCAGCTTGAGCTCAATTCAAGCTTGAATTTAACTAATTATAATGTTAAGTAGTACCAATGCTTTAGTTCAATAACATTGCCCTTTAATTATTAATTTTTTCTCGTTTAGAATGTTTTGTTTAATTCAACTCTTTTTTTCCACTTTTATAATAAGTTGAAAAGTAATTTAAGACGCCGAAGTAAAGAGAAGGAATGGGTAAAGGCTTGGAAAATTTGCTGTTTGTCCGTTAGATATAGACTTAAGTTGACATGAGAAAACTTGTGAGCTCCGAAGTGATATCATTGATGTATTGTAACTTTTTTCATGACTGGACGTTCATTCACCTGCCATACAATATATATATATATATATATATATATATATATATATATATATATATATATATATATATATATATATATATATATATATATATATANATATATATATATATATATATATATATATATATATATATATATATATATATATATATATATATATATATATATATATATATATTTATATATATATGACAAAAAAAAAACTAAATATATATATTACAGAATTAGGAAGGATTACGCCTTATGACAAAAGGCATGGTTAAAGTGTCACCATGCAATAAAATAAAAGAGAGTTGAGGAATAACATTTGAGACATAAAAACTTTGAAAGGAACAAGCCAAAGAAGCTAACTGGTTTGTAGGTTGGTTGCCTTCCCTTAGAGTGTGGTTTATTAGATAATTGCAAGTTTAAGTTCAAATGTGTTAGCTTCTACGATAGGAGTTTGAATATTTAAGTGAATTTTATCTACCGTTGTATTAGCATAATCCCTTAATGGTCTATGTGCGTTATAATTTGGTTCATGTGTTTCTATATTGTTTTGTGAATTGTCTGTCATTTCTTTTACAAGTTCATGAAGTCTTCTTTGTTTTCTAATTCTTCTAATGGTTCTCTCTAGTTCTAAGTCATAGGGCACAAGTATCGTAGGTCCTGAACTACGCATTTACAATTAGAGAGTCTTTTATGTATGATTCAAGCAAACAAACAAAAATACTTTTAACATTTTTAATCTTTTTCAAACAAACAAGTAATTACGCGAAAAGACTAGCGATACAAATTTCTAAGTATAAGTCTAATTGGTTCAACTAAAATTTTCCTTAGTTAACTACACCTTCACTCATTGACAATGGCGCCAAAATACTTGATACGCCCTACAACAACGCCAAAATTTTAACACAATCTAATTCTAAGTGTAGGGCCTCATGCATGTGTACGTGTCATATCAGTAATATCGGATTTTGAGTCTGGAATATCGATCCCATATGGAGTGAGTCAATTAGACTTAAGAGAAGTTCTAGCCTACTAAAATCGGTCTTAGCTTAGAAGTGAAGTTGGTTTTAAGTTGTGCTAACTAGTCTTACTGAATTACAAACTACTCTTGAAGGTTTACTCCTACAGAAATTCTACTAAATATATTTGGATAGGTGATAATCAAGTTATAAAGCTACCTTACCTTGCAAAGATATAAGTGATGTGTAGGAAATGAATATTTTAAATTGTAAGTATAACCAGTGACAAATAGAAGTAGCTCTCTTCTTTACCCTCTCATGAGTGCATTCTTTAAACCCCAATTTGAACTCATCAAAGATTATTTCCCTATCTATTTGCATCTCCCTATAGTTTACTTTTGCCTCATACCCTATTGTTCAACGTGAATACTCTAATCGTTTTTCCATTGCTCTTCTGAGTCTTTATGTATCACAACACATTTTAAATAATCATTTGACCATAAAATGAAGTTTTGAAGAATACTCATCACATTAAAGATTAAAAATCAATTTTAAAAGCATTATACAATTCTTACACAACCTACTTATTCACCACAAGAGAAAAGGTAAAAAGGCTACTCATACAACATGGAGAAAACACAACACATCTTTGAGAAAAAGCAAATCCACTAGAACCGTGCTTAAAAAAAATCATAATACAAAAGTATATACAATACTTAGCTTTTTTCCTTTACAAAATATTAGAATTTTCTCCCCAAAGGATCTCCCAATCCTCACTGCAGTGCTGAATGTCTTCACTTCAATACAATTCACTAATCTCACCAAACTCTCCATGTAAATACAAATCTAACTTAGAATCTAACTCTAGACTTCACATGGACTTTTCCTTGGGCTTTAGAAGTGTTCTCCTTTCAAAACATATCCCTAGAATCCCCTGTATCATCTACCTAAGTCCCCAAATCGTGTAGGAGTAACTGTTGAAAACTACAGTTTCAGAACAGTTCGGGCATGGGCGCCTAGGTGCCCAAGAAAGTGGTGCCTAGGCGCCAGTCCCTTAGGTTCCTTTTTGCTCTATGTCACCTCCGCTACGCTCCATTTCTTCTCCACTTCGTTCCACTTCTAGCTACAAGAAAACATAAAATATTCTTCTTTAAAATGCAATTTCATCCATAAAAAAATGTATAAAATATAAATGAAATTAAGCATGATTTTCTACACATCCATGTACCCGAGACGATGGAAAGTCATGGGTATCTTGATCGGGTGTGTTACTCCCAAATTTAGGTCAGTCCACCTATAGCCTCTTGTTTAGAGATGTTTAGGTTCGGGCTTCGCCTCCATCTAGAAATCTTCTACCCTTTCCTACCCCTTAGACTACAATGTCTCTAAATCCAATACTTTGAAATCAAAGTCAACCTCAACATAACTTATTCCTTAAACCTGACTCTACTTAGTTTCAAATCAACTTCAATCAAACTCAAATCCAATCAAAATTTGTTCCAAACTGATTAAAATCAAATATAAATCAATTTAAAACAAACCCAATCAAATTCAATTCATCTCTAAATTTGTTTCTCAAGTCAGATTCAACCTTTGTGCCATCATTCTCAACTGTTGGGCCCAAACCTAAGATAAATATTTTTTAAAAGCTCAAGTGAAGTCAACCTTTTTCCAAGCCTACCCCCCTTTTATCTATGTTTTCAAACTCTATCATTCCACAGACATTTATTGACAAATAAGAGAGATATAAGGCATAACTTTAATTGAGAGTATTCTTAGGAGTAATTCTTGCGATGGACTTTAACTAGAGGGAGCTCCCTCATAGAGATACAAGACCTCAAAATAAAATAAACCTTATCTTACATCCGTAAGGTAAGAAAAGGATTTTGGTTCCATATATCCTTAAATTGTGAATATTTTCCTCGCCTGAATGAGTCGATTCATTCTAAGGTAATATATTTCTTTGGGATAGTATGTTATTCTTCGAATGTCATATCCGATCATTTATATAGAAATATTTATGGAGGCTCCCAAATATTAAAAAAATCCACCAACCATGTAATACATCTCCTTTCTTCCTTTTCTTTTCTTCTATCTGATCATTCTTCGAATGTCATATCCGATCATTTATATAGAAATATTTATGGAGGCCCCCAAATAATAAAAAAACCCACCAGCCATGTAACACATCTCCTTTCTTCTTCTTTTCTTCTATCTGAAACCTTTATCTTCACTGTCTCTCTTGCGTTACCTCTTACCCAAAACAACCAACCTTTCCCCACCCACTTATTTCTTCCTCCAATTATACCATACCTGAAACCTTAATTACCTCATTCTTTCACTCTCTTTACTCCATACCCGAAAACCTAATTACCATACTCTCTACCCCCTCTTTACTCCATTCTCAAAACCACCAACCATTTCCCCTCAATTTTCCCTTCCTTCTACCTACCGCCTTGGCCAAACCCAGGCATTAATTCTCCCTCATCCTAATTACTCACTCACCCTACTCGAGACCAGATCCTAGTCCCCTCACTAATCCTAGCCGACACCTCGCCCTAATTCACATTCTTCCTCACTCACTAGCTTACCTAAAATCCTAATCTCCTTCACCTTTTCTTCCTTCCCAGGCCAGCCAAAACCTAACTCTAATTTTCACCCTCTCTCGCTCTCTCTAGCCTACCTGAAAAACCTTGCCAAATCTCCTCTCTTTCTCTCTTCCGTTCACCCTACACGAAACCCATGACAAATCAAAAAAAGTATAAATGTGAGAGGCATATATTTCATGCAATATAAACATCAAAATGGATTGCCCTTCCATGCCATGTGAGAACTATTTGATTTGTACTTCATGCTAAAAAAATTCATATGCTTATGTGTCATGCAATGGAAAATTTATTTTTGTGGCTTAGGTTTTTCTTCCATGCAAAATCCTTTCGGCAATTCCATGTATTTCATGAAAAACCTTATGTGATAGCATTTTATGCAAAGTTCATGTGGTAGTGTATATGCAAGCCAAATTTCAAAGTGTTATGTTTGTGTTTTATGTTAGAAAATCCATGAGCTTAAGTTAGTTTCCATGCAATAAAAAAACATTCCTTTGTGCTTAATTAGATGTCCTGTACACTATAAACCCCATAAAAAAAGGGGGAAAATGTGTGTTCTATATGATTGTGTATAAGTCTCATAAATAATAATAATAATAGTAATACTAATAATAATAATAATAATAATAATAATAATAATAATAATAATAATAATAGGTGATTTTCCCTGTGCTAGGTATGTATTCCATACAAATTCTCATGTGTTAGGTGGTTTATATCTCATGCTTGAAAACAGAGATTGTGGTTTACATTCCAAGCAAATTCCCATGTTCTTGTATGTTAGTCCCTATATACACCATGCAAAATTTTCATATGTTAGTTAATGTGCATGTTAAATCATTATGTCAAATCGTCGTAGTTTATGGTTCATGCTAAACCTTCATGTATTAGTCTGTATTCATGTCGAATATTTATGCTTGCGGCTTTCTGTTTTTCATTCCAATTATCTATACGTCTCTCATGAAAGCTTCTATGTTGTGAGTGTATATCTTTCGTGCTAAATGTTCATGCTTGTGGCTTTATGTTTAGAAAAATCATCACATGCTCGTGACTTTATGTTCATGCAAAAAAGCAATGCAAGTTGCGACTTTATGGATTTGACAGAAAGCATGCTTAGCATAGCAAAATATACATGAATCATACTCATATGCTTGGAAATTATTATTTCCATAAGTTAAATAATGTCAGGAACAATTTAAGAAGTCTATTTTGTTGAGTGAAGTTAGTTTATATATATTGGAACAAAATTTCCAAATGAAATATTTTTCTAAAATATACATAAATTAAAGTGCTCTAAATAAATTATTTTTATAAAATATACATACATTTAAAAGTGCTTGAAATGAACTATTTTTATAAAAATATATATAAATTGAAAGGTGCTATAGATGGGTGGCCTTTATAACATCTTATATAAATTTTATGAGCTCCAAATTGATTATTTTTTTAAATAAAATTTAAAATGAGCTCTAAAGGATAAGGGAATAAAATAAGCTTATATAGGCTCTAATTTCTAATGTCTTTTATAAATATTTTAAAGTTAAAAGTCTTTAAAAATAAAATTCTGAATAAATATAAACATTCATTAAAAAAAAAAATCTTTTGTTAAAATTTTCTCTAACACAAAATCTAAAACCTTTTCTTTTTAAACCCAAATTGAACTTTTTCAATGTAAAACTCAAACTTCTTAGAATACTTATTCAACAAAAATAAAATTTCCAAAGGAACCTCTAGCAAAACAAAATAAAGCCTTTCTTAAAACAAGACTTGTGCAAAATTTGAATCTTTTAAGGTGGAACCTAAGTAAATTCTTTTCAAACTCTAAAGTAAACTTCTTAAAAAAGAAAACCTAAACAAAACTAAACCTTAAGCAAACATTTGTCTAGATGAAGTTAGTCTAAACTACTCTTTCAACCTTAAGTAAAGCTTTTTCAAAGAAAAATTCTCTCACGAGCTCATCAGTATTATAAATTCTCACACAAAAATTATGTGACCATGTAAATTCTCTTTAATAACTAGACTAGGTAAGACCTGTACATGCATATGGGTTTGGCTCATAAAAGAACATGTTCCATTTCAGGAACATGCGATTTATGAGCCTAACTCCTAAGAATACAAGTTTTGGGCAATCTCATGTTCACATAACTCTCATTAGGATCTACTCACATGTTGATAATATTTTTGAATGACAAAGTATTTCAAAAAATTATCTTTTTCATATATGAAAATTTTGAAAAGTGTGTGAATGAAACATAATTATGAAAAATGTAAATATGAATGGCTTGAATGATACTTTTCTTGGCATTTAAGTGCAACATAGGACTATAAACCAAACACTTAGTGGGACAGAGTCTTGTTGTTGTTGTACATAATTTAGATGATGCTTATCATAGGACCTTGGCATAAGTATCATGTTATTTCCAAGAATGTTAGGAATCTCATTAACACAACAAAAGTGGAGCCCTACAAGCTTGATGGCAATCTGTTTAACTTGGTGTTTGACAAGCCTACAAGCTTATGCTTGACTCTAGTATAGAATATCAACATATTACATCTTTTATTCAAGGGAAAGCAAATAATTAACTTACTCTATTCTTGAAGGACTTTCATCTAATCATGGTATGTAGACAAATTTCTTCATAGGCAAGGCTTTTTAAAGCGTTAATGATAATTCCAGTTAGAATTTTCGATCCTCGGGTTAGTGAAAATTATAGTTGAGCTTATCTAATATAACATAATTATACTAACTATTAATTTTTATATACTTTATCAACTCAAGTTAAAGTTGTGAACTTTATGTGTAATATGTTATGAAAACACTAGAACTAAATTTTGATTACAGAGACTTCTCAAAGATTATATTAAATATTAGTAACATTTTATTTGATTTCTATGAAGTAAATTGAGTGATTTACCTACATAAAACTTCTCCATGTGAATGAGATGAATGATAATTTCTTCTACTCTTATTAGTTAATTATCAAATCTATATAATGGTTGTAGATATGGTTAGAGAACTTCCTTGATTATGCCTAGTATAAGGGGTACGAATAACATAGAATATCAAAATAAATTTCTTTATCAAAATGGATAATGGATGATTAATAAGTCATCATTAAGGTTGTAATCGAGTCGAGTCGAACCAAGTATATCATAGTTCAAACTTGGCTTGGTATAATTATAAGTTGTTCATGTTCGACTTGAGCTTGTGTCGAGCTTTTATATATTATTCAAGCTTGACTTGTTTAAATTTTTTAATGTTTGAACTTGATTTGTTTATGAGAGGTGAATGTATATTTAAAATAACTAATAAATGAACTAAAAATTTAAACGAGTATCAAGATTTTCATAAAAAAAATTAATAAATAATTTTACAAATTTGATCGCAACTATTAATTTGTTGATTAAAAACTCTAAATCTATAGTATCTTAAATCGCATTTCTCCATTTTGCCATAAATCCCATACTTATGGGTTGTTTAGTAGAATGATTTGTGTAACATTTTAGCAGGCTTTAACCTAAATCCTACCAAACAACTAAAAATGACAACTTTAAAATGTACATAAACTTAATATCTAAGTTTTTATATATCATATATGATATGAGCTATCATTGAGCTATCAATAAACTAGTTAATGTTTTAGTTAATTAAATTTTATTTAAATAATATATAATACATGATAGGAGTTATCATCGTGCTTAATATTGAGTACTTAACAAGTTACTTGTTGAACAACAAACGAGTTTGTTTATGAACATAAATGAACAAGTTTGACTACATTCATGTTTAGTTCATTTAAGCAATAACAAACAAGTTTGTTTATAAACATAAATGAATAAGTTTGACTATATTCATGTTTAATTCATTTAAGCATTGAGCTTTTAAAAAATTTTCAAGTTTATTTATTTAATAATTTGAACGAAAATGACCGAGTCTTAATCGAGCCGAGTTCGAGTTGTTCATTTAATGCATTGGTTCATTTACAACCCTAGTTGTCATGTAAATTTTATGCTTTCTTCTAGTTAAAATCATAAGAAGTAATAAATGGATAAATATGATATTTATGTCTTTAAGGGTGGTGATTAGAACTTGACCAGATATCAAAGGTTCTCCAACAACATTCTTAGTTTCACAAACTATTTATTGTTTACATTGTTGTAACCTTTATTGATGTTATCCTTAGTAGGATCAATTTTTTCACGAGTGAACAAATTTTGATTGAGCCCTTCACAAACTAATTTTGATTAAAATAATAAAGATACTTATGTTAAATTAATTTATTATTTTTTTCCTTTTAACAGTGTACTTGTCTTTATAATTTGTCTCAAACATTGTTGACTAAAAATATTGTTACTTTTGATTTTTAGTATGTGTTTTTAGTGAATTAAGTCACTTAACTATTTTCTCATCTTGGATAACTATCAAAATATGCACACAATATATTTTTGCTAGTGTGAACTTTTTTATGTTGTCTTCATTCATATTGTAGTTTAGGTGATCAAAGAGGAACACCATGATTTTTTTTTTTGTTCATGACTAATTTAGTATCATATTTAGCAGAACTTTCTTAAACATTCATGCATTTGCTTGAAATTATTTTAATTAATTTTTATGTACTTTGATATCCTCATGAATTATAATCTATGCCTTTTATCTATGAATAAAATCAATATATAGGAGCAATAATGAGTAAAAAATACCTTTCAATAGCTCATGGTTTACTTGGGATTTGATGACCCTTGAATGGAATTTTTTTTAAAGTAAATTTTTCTTTTATCTCCCTTACCTTAGAAAATCTTTGCAATAATGGAAGTCATTAGTAACTATATTTTTTGTAATAGACTTTTAACAAAATCTTGATAAGATAGGCGAAGTTATAAATTGTCTTTTTAAGTAGAGAAGGTGTGAATCAAGTTATGATCTTGAACTTTAAGATTAGATGGAAAGACTTCAAAATGGAGTGCATCAAAAAAATATTAAATATGCATGATAATTTTATAATGATTAAAACATTCATGAGAATTAGTCGGCACATCATACAAATTAATAACAAGTATCACAAATCTTATTATACTCAAATGTTGAAGAATTGTATATGTTAGAGGGGAAAAAATCCATAAAATTGTAACAAAGAATAAGATAATTTTTAACCCTCAAAGATAACTCTTTCTGAATATAATATCACAACTCATCATATATGACATCACAAGGGTCCATGAAGCAATGCTAAGTCTCTTTCACTATGGCCATTTTATATTATAAGATTATTAGAGAACATATGAATAATGAGTTGAAACAAATTTATCGTGGAAATCTTGGGTTGGTAATGGTAAGGAAAAAAAATTAACATAAGAATGAGGGGCCTCACGATGGACACATTCTTTTTTTTTTGGCTTCTTTTTGTTTTTTCCTATTTTGTTTTGTTTCTCTGAGATAGAAAAGAGAGGTGAGAGAGGGATAATTAGGTGAACTTGTTAAGGTTTGTATTGGTTCTTAGAGTTGTTGGTTGGTTGTGTGCCAATTAATTTGGTTACTCAATTTTAGGAAATATGTTTAAGAAATAGCGAATTTTCTAAACTCCATAGTAGTTATAAATGTATTTTAAGCTTTATAAGCCTTTCAAAACCTCTTGAAACTATTGATTTTATTTTAACATTTAAAATGAGTAAGAATGAAAACATTATTTTTTTTAAAATATTTTTTTGTATTCACTAGCAACCAAATGAATCCTTATATGTTTTTCAATTCTTATTATATTTTTAGTTAGCTAAAAAATTCATCAGCATTAGTAGATATATTATCCAAACATGAGTAATACAAATAGACAAAATTTATTTAAAAATATTTCTATAGAATATATTTTTTTCCTAAATAAAACATTAAATGAGAATGAAAGAAACAATGGTAAGTCAAAATTTTGGCTCAGAATAGTTTTTGGATAAGGCTAATGATAATGATGATGGCTACAATTTACTTGATGTTTGTTTATCTGGATCATTGTTGACATTAGTGATGTCTGATCTACCTACTAAATAGCCTTATTTCTATCTTCTTATCATGTTCGATTGTTGTCAGTGTTATTAATAGTGAAAAAAAAATATCTAGAATTTTTTTAGTTGAGAGGATCCAAGATTATTTGAATGTTAATCTTTTTATTACGCTAGAAAATAACATATTTTGTTGCACCGATACTAGCGCATGCATGAAAAATTATATAAATTATCAAAAGCTTTTATGATCATGCGTGTTTTAATCTTAATATAGGTTTCATCAAGTTTATATAGTTAAGTTGGAAACAAATAAATGATCATAAACATTACTTTATTTCAACCAAACATATGCAAGATTAAAATTTCTAATTTATTTAAGCTGCAATCATATGGGTGCATGCATGATAAACTAAATAAGCTATCAAAAGCTAGCATGATCATGCAGGCTTTGATCTTAATAAAGGTTTCATCCAAGTTTCTACAGTTAAGATGGAAACAAATATATGATCATATATAATACTTTTATTCAACCAAATATATGGAAGATTAAATTGCTACTTTAGCCTAAAAAGTTCTCTATGCTCACTTTTGTTTTCGGGAAAAATGGATAGCACATGAATTTTGTTAGTCTTATAAAAACGTTAAGTAATGAAAGACTCCCTAGGATACTTTTGTTTCTTGAAATAGTAGTTTTGTTAATACACATTGACAACAATGGTTAGCTAAAAAGTAAACTTACACAAATTCTCTTTCATATTGCTCTCGTTTATGTTTTATTATAGGTACAAACGTTATTTAGGACTAATATATAAGATTAGGTTGGGGGTAATCAACATGATAGATTTAGAGAGTATACTGGTGAACCTCGACTAGTCAAGGAATTTGAAGTAAAATGAGGTTGGGAATTTTTTTTTTAAAAGTCTATTTACTTAAGCTGAAGTTGCATAGTCTAGTTGTTGTATATACAACCAAAATTGAGATAAAACTCTGTCGTTATTCACCATTGAGGGTTGCATCTTCCATTTACATTTCATATATGATTGATAAATTTCAAATTTTTGGTTGGTTATATTTGAAAAGTTGCAATAATATTTGAAGGTATGTGTGAGGATAAAACTTAGCTTTCATTAAAAAGGAGAAGCTTATGGTGGGAATAACATGGTCATGGGTGAATAAGCAAGAAGAGACTTGGTTTCTAATGAGGTTGTTATGGTATATTATCAAAAGAAACAAAATAGATTGAAAATATTATATTATTGTTCAATTTATCAATGATAATGAAATATAAGACTTTATACTGAATTATGTGGTATTGATGGCCGCCGACTGCACACAGCCTCTACCACCGTCATCTTCATTTGTCTGTTTTGGGGTGTCCATGGAGTCGCTAGTTTAGCCCTCTCTCTCTGAATAAATATCACTTTGATCATGTGGATGATCTAAAGAGAGAAGAGATCAGAGAGCTAAGGTATACAATGATGAGTTCAAACAAAAGAAACACGCGGGGAAGCTTTCGTAAGGTGAGCTTTGTGTAGATAACTTTGAAGTGTTTGACCAAGGTATAATCGGCTTAAGACACTTTAGAAGCACACTAACAGAGAATATGTTACGAAAGCAAACCCATAATCAGAGATTCAGGTTATTGTACTTATTTTGGGGTTCGCTTCTTCCTGTAAGAGCAAAACCCTATAATTAATTATATCCTAAGCAACTGAAGATTGCGTAAAAGAACTCCTGATTAAGGTTGTAACTCGTCCTTAAAAAAATTTGAATGTCATTGTTCTCAAGGAAGGCGTTTCAAAGTTTTGTCCTAAGGGTAGTGGATGCTTGAAGACTCAGAAGAGCCATGTCAAGATCATGAACTATCCTAAGGTTTTGTGTCATTGTCAATGGTTTAATTGAGGGTCATCCTTTGATTTGAGTTTTGAATGTATGCCTCTACAAAATAGAGTTAACACACCCTAATAACAAGCAAAGTAAATCTAGGGTGATGTCTGCCTTCTGTCTTCAGCAGCCCTGCAAAATAGAGTTAACATAATTTTTTTTTTTTTAATTTGGTTGGTTTGTTGTTTGTTTTTATTTAGGTAAACCTGTTCAAGATGCCTATGGCTTTCCATCCTCTCAAGTTTGTTAGGTTCTATGATCTACTTAGTTTGGAGAGGAGATCAAACCTACTATGACAAGAAGATTCCTGCTAGTAACCATGGGTTGCATCATCTAATAAATCTTCTTAGACCCGAGTAACAGAGTTCAAGTTGCGCTCAGTGATCTTTGTTAATTAGGATTTCATGTAAGTTTTAATGTCTTTTGCGCTCAGAGTTCAAGTGCTAAGTCTAGGTTGGATTCGACTTAGGATTTAGGTTAAACTAGGTCTATTTTAGGTTAGATCTAGTACGGTTAGGGTTGTGCTATGTTTAGGTTCGATTAGACTTATAAAGGTTTAGGTTAGACTAGGCCAAAGTTGGGTTAGACCTAAAAATGGTTCATGTTAGAATAAGGTCTAATCTTGTTTAGACCTAAGATGGTTCATGTTAGAGTAAGTTCTAATTTGGGTTAGACCTAAAAATGGTTCATGGTGGAATTAGGTCTAATTTGGTTTAGATCTAATATGGTTCATGTTAGAGTTAGGTCGAAGTTAGGCTAGACCTAAAAATGATTAATTATGCTAAGTCTAGGTTGGGTTAGACTTAGGGTGATTTAAGATGAACTAGGTCTAAGTTAGAATAAACCCAGTGAGGTTTTTGTTGTGTTAGGTCTAATTTGGGTCAAACCTAGAAGGGTTTAAGGTGGCTAAGTATAATTTAGCAAAACCTAGTAGGGTTTAGGCTATGTCTAAGTTAGGTTAAACCTAGAGCTCAACCCTAGCTTGACTTGAGCTAGGTTAGATCTGGTTGGGATTCAGGTCTAACCTGAACTGGTTTGGGTCCAATTGTGTGTCCGCTTGGGTTAGGTCTAAGTTAGGTTAGACCTAAACCAAATTTATGCTCAATTTGGGCTAATCCCTGAGTCATTAAGGGAGGTTTCATGGTCAGAGAAATAACCATGATGTTAATCCCTTAAGAACCCCAGTAGGTTTGGCTCCTAAGGTTAATTTAGTGTTTTAAATTAAATTTAAGAGCAATTTCAGCAAAAGTGTAAACTTTTAATTTTTCATTTTTAATTCTAGCTTCCTAATTTTCATTATAGGGTTCTTAATGGTTGAAAATTTTAGGGTTAAATTTCTATGCCCTAAATTTTATTGTTAATTTCCAATTTAATTTTTAATTTTTTTTATTTATTTTTTTTGAATAATTATAAATTTGGTAGAAAGTTAGTTATTTTAATGTTAGGAGGTCCCCTGACCATGGAAAAATCAAGAAGTGTTTCGAAGGGTGGAGGGAAAAATCCATAAAATTTTCATGTTTTTTTGGGCTTATATTTAATTTTTAATAATTAAAATACTCTCTGAAGTATTTAATTAATTAACATTAAATATAAGTAATTATTATCATTTTTTTATTATTTCCTCTGTTCTCTTAGTCCAGCTGTATTTTTATTTTATTTTTATGATTTTTCTACATTAAGCTATGTATTTTTAAAGTTTTATTTAGTTTTTTGGATTTATTTAATTAAAAAAAATATTGAATCATCTACTTAACCAAGCGGCGCTGACTGGATCCTTGGACGCTTCGAAGTTCCACAAGGTGTCACATATGATCTGGCTCGAACTCCACCGTCCATTTCTAAAATACGGAAATGGACGACATTGGTTCATCCTTTCCACAAGATAGAGTACCAAGAACAGTCCATGATCAAACCGTAAGTTCTAGCTTGATTCTCAGCCAAATCATTCTAGATTTGTTCCTGTGCATTCAGCTAGTCGAGATAAAGTTACCTATACAACTAGGTGGACATGTATTGTTGGTTTTCTTCATAAAAGATCAAATTGATATCTAAATTTAAGGATTTCAATCCATACCTTGGTCCAAGAGGTGAAGCCTGGATTAAAATAGTTGAGAAGCTTCGCCTTGACACAATTAACCTTCTCCTTGCCTCAATTCTCACTACGTAAAGGTTTAAGTAAGTTTTAGACCAAATGGTGTTGGAATGGGTTTAAGCCTGCCAGAGGGTTCAATTTTGATTGTAGAGAATGTCGTGAGGTTTTGTGAAGCTTTTGGGTTGGTTAGATTGATGTTTTTGTAGGGTTGATGTCAAGGACGAAAACTATCATAGGTTTCAATGGCAAAATTAAGTTTTGCTAGTGGAGGAGGTGACTTGAGGAGGGTGGGAATTGATTTTTTTGGTTAGTAGGGAGGTTTTCTTTATTGGGAGCAAGGTTTTAAAAGGCTGGCTAGTGAGCTTGGGATGTCTGCAAGGCTCTCGGGTTTAGCCTATTTATGGCCATGAGAGCTCGTGGGGTGAGCTTCGTGATCCCGGTAATATAGTTGTGCAAAAATTAGAAAGTTTATGAGTAAGAAATTTAAGCAATTAATGTTGGGATTCTACGCAAGTATACGTATCGTTATCAATTAATAAATGACTTTCTATTTAAACCCTGAATATCGATCTCACTGGGAATGTTTAAATTTGTAATAATAAATTTACTAGAAAATTCACATAAAGTAAAACAATACTGTCATTAATTTCGAATGTTGAGGTATGATCAAGACTAAATTATTCAACTATTAGCAAAACTGAAATGTAAAGTTTAATCAGTAACTACTAAATTATTAAACTATGTTTATGTGATGAAGATTTCTTATGTGAAAATCTTCTTTCCCACTACAATGAGCTTTTGGTGAAATGAGATGAGATAAATGGTTTAATATGTATTGCGCCAAATAGAAGCAGTTTTAATTATCTACCCTGATATAGTGTTATAGAAAATCATTGGCTAATCCCAAGTTTAGTCCCCAAATTCGTGGATAGGCTAGGAGGATACCGGCTCCCACTCCAGAGCTCCCACTTCCCTTCACCTGAAGGCTAACTCTCGCTTTAGTTTTTAAACACTAAGACCGAATTGAGAATTTTAGTCTGTCACCCTAAAGATTCTCCAATTCTACACCCAACAAAGTACATTTCCCTATTTATTTGCACTTAATTCCATGAACAAAATTCTCTTTCATGGAATCAAATGTGATCCTTACTCTGTTGTAGAACTCATACTCCATTTCCCGGATCATATTTTTTACAACACATTTTAACAATTCAATTGGTCATATCGAAAAGTAAATTAAGTTCAGAGTTGAAAAATCATCATAATTTATTTTATATTTTAATATTGGCACATCCATATTATCTTATCATTTCACCATATCTCAGAGTAGGGAGAAAGATAAAGGAAACTACTCAGACTTCATGAGAAAGATACAACAAAACACACATTTCATATATAAAAGAAAGTTCATACAATACTAATAAACAAAAGACATATATCTGAAACTCTTTTTCAAAGAAAATACCTTGAAGCCTCTCCTAGGAAATGGAAGAAGAAGTCTCTCACTTTTCTCTATCTCTAACACTCTTAGAGAAAAATTCATGCTTAATCTCACCACAAAAACTCTAAACTCTTAAATAAAACTCACCAATAGACTCCAAAATGGTGTTGGAATGAAGATGGAAATGAGAAATGACACTAAAGGAATGAAGTGGAATGAAGAGAAACCAAGAGAGAGTCAAAGAGAGCCCTTTCTCTGATGAATTTTGGCCTCTAATAGAGCCTAGAGTTGGTTCTCCAAAAGGTTCATAAAAAAACTCTTCAAAAAGCATCCAGATTCGTTGAATATTATAGAAAGAGGGCCTGGACCGCCATAAGCGCCGTCAACGCCCAAACTGGTGTCATCGACGCTAGTGTTCTGCCAATTAATTCCTTGCTCTCTGTCAAACAGCTTCGTCGGCGCTGAGCAACTTTTCATATTCTCCATTTTCACTCCGAATTTCATCATTTTTACTTCATTTTTTCTTCAAGTCCTAAAAACCAACAACCTGCAAGAGAACATGAAAAATATCTTCCATGAAAGTGCAATATCACCAAAAATGAGTATAAAATATGGGTCTAAAAATGCATATATTTTTGGTGTATCACTTGGCCAGCTTGGGGAAGCTCGGCTTCTCCTCAAAGGATTTGCAGAGGGATATTTGGGGCTTTTGGCATTGGGGAGAAGCTTTTTCATTTTTTCATGTCTTGGTCATAAGAGCGCCAATGTTGAAGAGGGTGGCATGGAGAAATGCTTGAGCTGATTTTGGAGCTCTTTTAGTGGTTGGCTATGACCAGGTTTGGTTTGTTCTTGGCTCCCTAAGGTCTGGTTTGGCTCCCCATGGTTTGAATTTGACATGGCTTGATGTGCCTATGTCCATCATAAGTTGTACATGCCTTGTCTTTTAGTGGTTGGAATTGGTTTAGTTTGACTTTTGTGTCATCCATATGTCCTGGTGTGTCATGGATGAGTCATGGATAGCCCATGAAGGATGGGCTATGGGGAAGATGGGCCATAGGTTTAGGTTTTGGAATTTTGGGCTCACCTAATGTGCTTGGGCTTAGTCCAAAGGTTCTAGCCCTAATTGCTTCTCATAATTTATCTAATTAAATGATTAGGTGAATTTTGAGGGTTGACCTCATGGAGCCAACTTTTTACCCCCAAAGTGGTTTGATGTCTTGACCACTTAGGGTGAGGCCCGATTGTATGACAATGGGTCAGTTGGTCATTAATTAATAAAAAATGGGTTGGAACCAATTTGATTTGATCACCCATGATGTCATCAAGTCTTAGGTCAAACAGATGTGTTGGAATTTCAAAGTGGTTTTTAGGGTTTAGGGAGGCCTTAGGTGAGACTAGGGATCAATTCAGATAAACCCCTCTCCCATTGTGAATTTAGGTGTCAAGGGGGTCCATAGTGGGGAAGTTTGACCCATAGGCTTGTCTTACCCATGGGAAGGGTGAGTGGGTGGTGTTTATTAGTATTGATTGTCATACAGAGCTCTAAATTTCTTCTAATTTCGAAGTTCTTTTCAATTTTAAGACTCCTTTACATGAAGAATATGTCTAATTAAAATTTTTTGAATTGATATTTTGTTATTTTACCCAAAATTTTCAAACTATACCTTTGATAGCTTTTGTTTATTTTGTCGATAATGTATCATTCGATAAGCATTTATCTGCTTTAATAATTTTGAAATTGAGTAGCCGTTGACTCATTGAACTCCTTTTCTTGAGATGTTTGTTTTGATTATAAAAATGTAAATTTTAAAAAATTTCCCATAAAATAGCGCTTTGATGTTTCTACCATATTTTAATTGTTTCATTTAGACTCAGTTGGCCTTGAATCATAACCCATTTTTGTCATTGGGATTATCTCATTGATATGTTTGCTTCAATTAAGAGGTCACTGAAATCAAATTTTGATTAGTAATGAATTAAATTATGAAATTTTTTTATTCAGTTATTACCTCGAGATTTATATTTAATTAAATATTATTTTCTGTAATGCATAACACCATTTAAGCTTAATTTTTATATATAAAGGCAAAAAATAATACATTGAAATTAAATAAATAGAATATCAAGAACAATAAAAAATGCCTTTTTTTATTATTTGGAGTGCTAGGAGAAATGAAATGTATCAATTTAATTTTTTTTATTGAGAATTTAAAGGGAAAAAAAGAAGTGATTTATCTATTCATGACATAACATTTTGACATCGTAAAGCCAAGAGTAAGAAAAGACTAATTTGAAGAGTATCACAAGCTTCGGCGGCAAGAGGAGAGGATGTGGGCTATCATTCCTTGGGAAGGACTTCAAGTTTCATTGGTAGCTGGATTAGAAGAAAAGACAATCACAACCCAAACCCTACACGCATGTGAGGAAGAAAGCTTGGGAGAATAAATAAATAAAACATTTAAAAGATAAAAAAGTTATAATTAAATTTTATTTTTTTTACAGAATTTTAATTCATTTATTTAGGGCACATTTGCCTAATTTTAGTTTTTTTTCCATATTATTTTAATCGAAGATATTTCTCCAGTGTTTGAAACTCGTCCGAGTGTCAAATTTATGTTTGTATTCAGTATATTGAGCAATGCATGTGTTTTTTCATTATAAGTGCAAGTGCAAGTGCAAGATTACTTGTAATTCATATTAATATTGATATTATTTTAAGCTTATTTACATAAAGATCATGAGAATATGAATATGTGGAGGTGGAACTTGAGAAATGCTCTTTACATGCATTTCATTTAGAGTATGCTTTTACCCTAAGGCTTTTTTTTTAGGGTTTTTTTATATATTTTTATTGTCAAGTTCTGTTAAATATAGTTATGTTAAATTCCGTTATTTTCAAGTTACATTAAGAAGTTGATAGGCCATAAATAATTATTTTTCATATTGATAGTTGAACTTTTAAAGTTCTCTTCTCGTATTGTGTATTGACAAGTGATATCTTTGTTACAATCATCTACCGATGTAGCACCAGCTACGACCCTAGTGGCCAACATATGCTATTGTAGCTCTCCACTATGACCAACATGATCAACTATGACCAACATGATCAATTATGACCTATATGACTTACTGTTCATGCAACTTTTAACTACAACTTTAGTGGCTAATTGACATTATTACAGCTCTCCACTACGACTTACGTGATCAATTATGACCTACATGGCTAATTGCTAATGCGGTTTCCAACTATTGCAATTATGACCAACTGACACTATTATAGTTACCCACCACAGCCTACGTGGCCAACTGTTATTATTATAGAACTTCAGTATGGTCTTTTTGACCAATTGATGTTTTTACAGCTACTCAATATGCTCTATGTGGCCAACTATTACTGTAACTCCCCACTATAACATATATGACCAAGTATTGTCATTACAACCTCTCATTAAGGACTTTATGGACAAATGACTCTCTCAAAGCTATTAACTACGATTTATTTGGCCAACTACTACCACAAATTTTAACTAAGGCATCTACATCAAGATGTTGTTATTACAACTACCGTTTACAACATTGGTGACAGAAAACTGCCTTCGTAGCAATCAATTATGGCCTTTGCAGCCTGTTATCATTATTATCACCAAAAACTACATTCTGATTGTGTTTATTTTCACTAAATGATTATTGTACAATTATGATTATCAACTTTGTAATTTCATCTTCCCTAATTTAAAAAAAGAGTGGACATATGTATCTACAATCACATAATGGACAACTTTAACTGGGCTAGACCTCATGATTTTTTCCCTTATCAAGTTTTCCACATAATAATTCTTTGTATCTTCTCTTGTTATATTTTTTATATATGTGTGTGTAAGGGATTTTATTACAATGTTAAGATGATAAATTATCACTCCACATCCATGAATCTTTCAATACGTAATGGTTTGGCATTATCTGTGAGAAACAAAGTCCTGTTGAACACAATATTGAAGTTTGGGATGTCAGACCTCTATTTTGATTCTCAACAATAAAAATTTCCCACTTAGTAAACATACCTCTTTTGTACCTTTAGAAGAGTGTGTGCGATGAATGGAGAAGTCTCATAATGATAGCCTACAACCTTTATGCAAGTTGTGACAACTGATGGTAGTATATACTGGAAGGGCACATCTACCTTAAAATTCATTGATTAGAGGAATATAGTTAGCACCCCTTATGTAGGCAGATTTTCTCCTCAAAAATCAAATCTCTTATACACAACTGGCTCTTTGCATTCATTAAATGGAATTAAGCTTAACATTAAATCTCCAACATATTTGGAGGTCTTAGCTCAACAATCATGAAATATCTGATGAGAAGAAACATCTAGTGCAAGAAGAATTTATTTCTCCACTCTACGTAATTCTCAAATCTTTTTTATTAGATGATATTATCCTACAAAACCATATTCCAAAAGCATTCAAGCTCCTCAGCATTAATTCTTATGACAGGATGTTGATCCCAGATTACTGCTTATATGCAACAGTATAACAATAATTTTGATTATATTTTTCAATTATATTTCTTTATTTTGCAACAAAACCAAAAACTTGATCTTAAAGAAAAATAAGAATTTAAATATTAATTTATATATATTGAGATACTACGCAAGTATATGTATCGTTATCAAGTAATATAGGACTTTTTGAGTAAGACCTGAATATCGAACCCACAGGGAGATTATGCAATATGCAATTTTAGAAACTTTCTATTTTTAAAAATACAATTATTTAAACTAATGATGATTCTTGCAGTAATGAAAATTTAAATTTTTTTGGTATTTTCAATATTTTGATAGAACAATAAATGTTTAAAAAGATAACTAAAGTATATGCAGAAGAAAAACACTAAAGATGAAAAATATCTTTTTTCTTATCATGAATCAATAATAAGTAATAGGAATTATGTTGTGGAAGTATGCAAATTGTGTTGTGCTAAATAAGAGCAATAATATTCTTTACCCTTACTAGAAATGCTATAAAGAACATTGGTTAATTTTAAGTTGAACAGTTTTGAAGACAAGCTAGGCGGGAAAGATGCTAGCTCTCACTCTAGAGTTTCCTCGATTTCCTCCACCTGTGGGCAAACATTCTCGTATCAGAACCTAAAACAACAAACCAAGTTGGAGGCTTTAACCTGTCACTTTAAAGTCCTCTAACTCTACACCCTTCAATGAATATTTCCCTATTTATTTGCACTCAATCATATGAACTACACTCTCATTCATACAACCTCATGTGATTCTTTTCAATTGTTGACTGAGACAATGCCAACCCTGTTCTTACATGTTCTCACAACAAATTTTAACATTTGGATTGGCCAAATCAAGAAGTAAATGAAGTGCATGGATTTAAATCATCACAACTTCTTCCAACATTAAAGATTAATACTCTCCACAACTTCCATCCAATACTTAATTACTTATCATTTTAATAAGGAAGATAAAGAAAACTACTCAGAATCCATGGAGAAAACAAAACCACACTTTTATTTAAAGGTAAAAATCATTGTCAAACCAACAACAAGCCTCAATTAAAACAAAAGTATTCTAAAATAAAAGATAAAAACTTATCTCAAGTCCTCTACCAAACTCTTGAAGTTCCTTTGAATCTCTTCTCTTTTACAATGCTCTCAATATAAAAACTTAAATAAAAAGGATGAAATAAATATGTGGTGCCTGAAAATCTCTTCGAACTAACTCCCCAATTCAAGAACTTTTATAACTATCTCTTTTCAAGCACACTTTTAAAGACTCAATCTTCATTCTTTTTATAAATCTTTAAAAGGTGTTTTGGTATCTCTTCAAAATATGTCTTGATTTGATATTTCTCCAAGTTTGCCTCCTTTCGCAATAATTTTTGTCTATGGTGGTTGTAACCACCTATTAAGTCAATTGTTGCCTCATAACTCTCTTCAAAGTTTATAAAAACCGAATTTACTCATCCAATAACTGCCACTGGCGCTTAAGCGTAGGGCCTCTGGCGCTTAGGCGCGACCTTCTCTGTTTAACAGGTGCTTAAGCGTCGAACAGGCGCTTAGGCGCTAAAACACTCTTGCACAATTTTCTCCTATTTGCTTCAAATTTTATCATTTTTCACTCATTTAAGCATTTTTCACCTTTTTACTTGTACTTGAAAGAAAAACACATAAATATCTTCCATTAAAGCGCAATATTTCAAAAATAGGTATAAAAATACGTCTAAAAATACTATATATTTTAGATGTATCAGATGTCTCAACCATCTTACAAGTATAATTAGCTTCTAATGTACTCTTTCATCAGGTTCTCTTCATTAATCTTAAATGCTAAGTGCTTACTTATTTCTATCTAATCCCAGGTGGACCTTTCATGCATGTAATGAGCTTTTCAAATTGTTTGTAAAGTAATTCATCATAAATTAAAGGATTTTCGAAGTCTCCACTCATCACTTTGGGATTCATTGAGGGGAAGGTAATTAAAAGATGATTTTTGAAGCATTTTTCGATGTGGGGAGCGAATGAACCTTCATTATAGTCTTGAAAGGTCATTCATTTCAACATTATGGGCATGATTATAGTGGGATAATTTTCTCGCATCTTATTCAAGCATCAAGTCAGTGAGAATCAATTCCAAAATAGGGTCAACCTTCATTATAGTCTCAAAATATTGTTCATAGAAAAATCTTAGGTACGATTGTGGTGTGGTAGTCCTCTCGCATCCCATTCAAACATCAACTCTGTGAGAACTAATTCCAACTGGGAGGGGGGCACTTAGTCTTGAAAGGTCATTCACATCAATATCCCGAGCACAATTGTAGTGGGGTAGTAATCCCATATTTCATCTAAAAATCAAGTCTCGAAGAAACTCTTCCAAGTTTAGGGGTAATTTTAATCACAACTTTCTAAGAAAACTCATATCAACATCAATCACTGACTAGATATGTTTAGCTACAAAGTGCTCTCTCTGTGCCCCTTATCATATTGGAGTTCCTCCTCAGCTAGGTCAACAAGCTAAACACCTTAATATTTAATGTGTGGGCCACTTTACAGCTTTTGTAGATAACACCTCCATTGGGGAACATGAATTAAAGAAAAAAATATAGAAATTATTGAATCTCATTCTTGACAATGGTTATAATCACATTTCCAAGACATATTATAATCCATCTAGACGTAAACCCCATACTCGAAAAATATATAGCATCTTTGACTCTTTATTATGGGCTTAACCGGTTTTAGAGGGGCCCAACTCGACCTCTTTCATAACAAGCTACGATTTTCAAACATAAACTTTGACTAGCATCTTTAAATAGGTAAAACTGTCCATAATAAATTTTATTCAACTTTGTCCATGAAAGGTTAATGCCGTTGATCATCTCCAGTTATAAAACCTAGGATAGGTCTCACATCCTTGATAGATTTCATTCAACTTTTTCCATAATATTTTAACGATGTCAAGCATCTCCGGCTAGACAACCTAGAACATATCTCAAGTTCTTGGTGGATTTCATTTGTCATTGTCCATAATAGGCTAGTATATTTGAGCATCTTCAATTATATAACCTAGAACATATCTCACGCTTTTCATGTATTTCATTTGATTTTATCTATAATAGGTTAATTTTGTTAAGCATATCTATTATACAATCTAGGAAGGATCTTACATCCTTGGTGGATTTAATTTGACTTTGTCTATAACATGGTAACATCATTGAATATCTCTAAGTATATAACATATGTTGTGTCTCACTCCCTTGATAGATTTCAACCTAAGACATATCTTATATTTTTAATGGATTTCATTTGTCTTTGCCATAACATGTTAACAATATCGAGCATCTCTAGATATACAACATAAGATAGGTCTTAAATTTTTGGCGGATTATTCATCTTTATCAAATGTTAACAACATTCAACATCTTTGACTTTACAATTTACGATGGGTCTTACATCCTCAGTATATTTCATTTAGCTTTGTTTATAATAGGTTAACATCATCGAACATCTCTATCAATATAACCTTGGATGGGTCTTACATCCTTGGTGGTTTTCATTTAATTTTGTCCATTGCAGGTTAACACCTTGGTGGAGTTCCTTTAAATGTATTCATAATTGGTTAACATCATCGAGCATATATAGTTATACAACCTAGAATGAGTCTCACATCCTTGGTGAATTTCATCAAACTTTGTCTATAAAGGTGGAGTTCCTTTAAATGTATTCATAATTGGTTAACATCATCGAACATCTATAGTTATACAACCTAGAATGAGTCTCACATCCTTGGGTGAATTTCATCAAACTTTGTCCATAACAGGTTAAGACTCTCAAACAACTCTAATTATAAAATCTAGGATGGGTCTTACATCCTTGGTGTTTTTCATTATCTTTGTTCATAACAAGTTAATGCTATCAAGAATCTTCAGCTAAGCAATCCATGATGAGTCTTTCATCTTTGGTGGATTTCCTTTCTTCTTTTTCATTACAAGTTATGATCGTCGAGTGGATGCTATAATTAACAACCTAGGATAGATCAAGCATCCTTAGTAAACGACTTTTTGTCCATCTCCAGTGACACGACCTAGAACGAGTCAACATTGTTTGAGTTACTCCAAATATTTTGTGGTAGCTCTCAACTCGCTTTGCAATATTCTAATTCAAGGTTGGATTGTGGTAAAGGGAATGAAGTGAAATTCAACAAGAGCAATATGAAGTTAAATATATACACTATCACAAAGTGTTGAGAGCTATAAAAAAATTGCATAAAACAACACAAACAAACACATAGGTACAAACTACATCAAATATAAAAATATCCCTCAATGCAGACATAAATACATATTATTAATATACATCTTGATCTTCTTCCTTCTTCATAGATGTGTTAATGCAAGTTATTTTCAGCTTCTCCACTTTTCCAACCGAGAAATAAAATCTTTACACATGCACTTGGAGGTGAGTCATACGTGTCGATTTCCATCCAATAGTGCATCATATGAACCACTTTTAAAAAAGTCTCGATGGAATTTTTTCTTGCATACTAACTTTTTATTCTGCTCTTCAAGCGCTTACATTTTCACTTGAAAAGCTTTTGCAGTCACAATATTTTAAGTGAGAAAAGCTCATGCTTCCATCATTTCTTCTCAAACATTCTTCAGCTCTCAAATTTATAGAGGGAAAAAAATCGCCATGATGGATAATTTAGTCTTATACTTTACTAGTTGATCTTCTAAGGCTAATATATGCTTTGCACTATCATTATATATCTATCTATACTCATTAAGAATATATTTGATGTTCACATACTCTACTGGTAAGTGTTGATATCACAACCTTGAGATTCTAGTACTTCCTTTAATTTTTTGGGAGGATTGGATTATTAGAAAATCAATATCTAAAAACAAAAAAAATCTCCTTTAGACAGCGTGATTGCATTACAAATATGAAATATGAGGGTTGCACAACTTCAACACAAAAAGGAGGCACAATATTTGGCCATAAGACTCTGATGGTTGAGCTACATTGAAGAATAAGAAGGTACAATAGTTGGTCAATGGGCTTCGAGGTTTGCATTACACCTGCACAAAAGAAGGCACAATAAATGGCCAAAAAAAGTTTGCGGATGGTGCTACTCCAATGCAAAGGGGGACAAAACTGTAGGACAAAGAACTCCATACACTTAAAAGAGGAAGTGTTTTTTCTCCTCTCTTTTTTTGGCCTAGTTATAAGCTCAAATTGAACAAAAATATCCAATAGTTGCCAAAATCTAGTTTGTCCTGCAACAACCAACACATGTTATCTGATTGGGTGCAATCTAATAAAGTCTACTGTGATCCACAGCTATCGCATGCGGATCACCCCTGCTTAGCGGCTATCTCATGTCGATCACCTGTGATTTGTGCATATTGCATGTTGGTCACTAGTGAGCCACACCTCTGCAATGTTGCACAAATTCTCGTTGCTTGATCTCGTATTGCTAGTCGTCCAATCCTGTGTCCTGCTTCTTCCCTCTGCAGTCTGAAACCAACCGAGATTTGTGTCGTGGTCTGCTACACGTCACCAACCACTAGATCTATCCCACATTGTTGGCTGGTCGACGCCATGACTCGAAGATCTGTTGAACTAGTTCAAACGCTTGAACTTGACTCACAATTAGCCCCTTCAACCATTAATGTCGTTAACCACTGAAGCTGGTTGCCATCTGACACTAGTTGCTGCATCTTGCAAACATTATCACTGTTGTTGTAGTTGTTGGCGGTTGTCTATCCTTGCCAACCATTTTCAGTTGCTCTCGTTGCCACCATTCACCTCTACAGTCATCGACAAACACCAAATTATTTAAGATTTTTGAAAATTTTTGGAGAATTTTATTAATTTGATAGTTTTTAAATGGGAAAACAAAATATTCCAAATATTGGCAAGCAACTGATACAACATCAATAATTTTTACCTTTTGAAATGAATCTAAAGACATTTGGCACAAATCTCTGAGAATTTTTTAACAAGAAACATTCAAACTCAAATTAAAAATCATCCAGAACTATGTTATAAAAAAACTTACATTCAAACTGACTAGCTCGATGAGACGACCCTGATGATACTAAAATTGATGCAATCTAAGTCAAATCGAGTGAGCCTTTAAACCACTTTTGGAAGCTTTGGGTGGTCAATTGGAGGGTCAAATCGATTCAAAATTTTACGAGCTTATAGTTAAATTGTAAGTCCTAATGAGACAAATTCAACAAGCCCAAGACCACTCAATTCTGACATCATTAATACACTTAAATGTCCATAAATGTCGTATGATCCAAAGAATTACTCTAGGTTATTTGATAGAGTGGTATGGATTTCTTCTTTATTTAAAAGGGTTGCCCCTCTCAAAATCTATAAATAAAGCCCTAGTACCTTCATGAAAGGGGACCTAGACCAAAACCTGGGGTGAGACCTGCACCTATGGAAAGGAGGAGGAGTAGAATCTGAGAGTTGTTTGGAATTTAAAGATCTGGCTATAACTTCCGCCCTCCATAGCCTCAAGCTATCGTCGACTGTTGTTGACAACCCCTGCTTGCCACTATGTCTTCTTGCATCGTATATTGACAAGCGATGTCTTTATTGCAATCATCTACCTATGTAGCACCAAACAAGACATCAGTGGTTATTTAATGCTATTGTAGCTTCCCATTACGACCTTCTTGACCAAATGCGCCCTATGTGGTTCACTGCTCATGTACCTTCCAACTACGTCCTTGGTGGCTAACTGAGGCTATTACAAGTTCCAACTATAGCCTACGTTACCAAATACAACCCACATGACTAATTGCTACTACAGTTCCTAACTACAATATTTATTAACAAATGACACTGTTATTGCAAGCCAACACGACCTACATGACTAGCTACTATCATTTTAGTCCTCCACCACGATCATTACAACCTCCACCCTGCCCTTTGTGGCGAATTGATGCTCTTATAGTTACACATTGCATCTTATGTGACAAGTTACTACTGTAGATCCCCACTATGACTTTTGTGGTTTGCGGTCTTTGTGACATGCTATAATATTTGTAAGACTGGTGAACTACTGCTTTTCTAGGTACATTCATCGTCTATAATATTTGTGGTGAACTGCTGTCTTTCTAGTAATCAACTATGACTTTTGCTACCTACTATTGCTATCATCACCAAACACTACAGTTTGATTGCGATTGTTATTGCAAAACTATTATTGACAACTATGAATATCAACATTATATTTTTTTTTCCTAATTTAGTAGAAGAGTGAACATATGCACCAATATAATCACATAGTAGACTACGTTAACTGGGCTAGGCCCTATAGTTTTTCCCATGTACCAAGGTTTTCCACATAAAAATATGTGGTGTCTTCTCCTGTTATATCTCTTATATTTGTGTGTGTTGAATCTTCGAATAATATTAAGACGTAATTATTGCTCTATCATCGTGAATCTTCCAACATGCAATAGAAGTTATTTAATTTTGTTAACTATAAATTTAGTCATAAAATAGAAGTACTCCACTAGCACATTCTTTAGGTGATTATTTCTCTTAACAATATTAAATAAAATCATATTAATAGTGTGTTTTAGGTAAACCATGATACAGTGAGCAAAAAGCTCAAAAATGTTAGTAGTCGGGTTAGAGAGTATAATACATATTTATATTAAATACTATTGTCAACATAAATTAAAAAGCTATAAATAATTTATGCATTATGCCTGGATAAATGATGATAGACATGACAATAAAAGATACAGTTACATAAGCACACAATACTCATCTATTTACATGTCACACCAAAACTTTTATATTTACAAATTTAGTTCTAAAATTTTTAATTTCACATTAAAAATAATAATATTATTATTTTTTAAAAGTACATATTTTCATGTATAAATTTAAAGCACTAGTGTCATCCATGCAAATATAAAATTTTAGATGTGAGATGTTAATACACAAGAACTGTGCGCTAAGTATGTGAATGTCCCACAAGAAAAAAAAAATTTATGTACATATCACTTAATTTCTATATATGTATATATCCAATATCTAAAGGTCTGTTTGGGGCAGCTGTAACTTATTGAATAATCTGCTGATAAGCTAGGTGCGGTATTTATTACAAATTTTTAAATTTTTTTGAAAAGTCAGATCGGAGCCAGAATGTTGTCATCACACCTAGATAGGTGCGGTGTGAAAACGTTGTTATCAACATTTTGAAAACGCATAAGCTGCCAAAATACAGTTTATCCAAACAGACCTGATGCTTTTTAAAAACGCTACCGCACACAATAAGCTTCCCCAAACAGACCCTAAGCTTTAATCTTTATGTATAGCCCATCTTATCTATGCCTGAGAATAATACATTTAGGCGTCAGTTATAAAATACATAGGAATTGTGGATATACATCTGAGAGAGGGCTCGGGTGGGCTCTATAGCCGTCTGTGTAGCGGTGGGCTCTCCCATCGCTTTTAAAAAGTCTCACCGCGGCCGGAAGAACCTCGCCCTCCGCTGCACGAAGGCGACACTGTGTCAAGCAAGTCGCTGCAAAGCCAACGAAGTCCCCACGCTTTCTCTGTGAATATCCCTCTCCTCTCGCAAAATTTTCTAGCTCGAGAGGAAAAAAAGGGTAGATAGGGGAAGTGGATCTGAGATTTTGTTTCAAGGGGAAAGGTAGAAATGGATCAGATCCTGAACAAGGTGGGTGGTTATTGGTTCACAAAGAGGGCTAATAAGGAGATATCCTCCGTCGGGGATGACATCAATGTAAGTATCTTCTTCCCTGGCTTTGTTATTGCAAATTACGCGAGTTGGGCTTGGGTTTCATACAAGTGCCCATTTCTCCGACTTTTCAGTTGGATCTTGACCACCCTCCCGTCGTTGGCTTTTGCTGTTGAGCTAGGTTGTTTATAGGTTGCCTGAACAACACCTATGTTTCTTTTTTTATTTATTTATTTTTTTTAGTTTCCAAGGAATCGTGATTTATTCAATCCTATTATCTTTTATCGGGCATACATATTCCTGTTCGCTAACAGACGAATTTAGAAACTATAGCAACACCCTGTTCTGTTTTAGTTAAATTTTGCACAGGAAACCAATTAATACTGATTGTTCAAGTGTATAATGATTTTGTTGAACTGTGGTGGTCGATTTGTGTCTAATTCAGTATTGAATTAACACATATTCAACCGAACAGATAAGGCTAGACTAGCAAGCATATAAGGGCCTATGCTCATATTTCAACATTTAATGGGGGAATATTCTTTTGGATCCAATTTTATATGCATGTTAACAAATCTTCCCTTTACATTATAGTCCACCATCTTGTTTATTTTTCTTCTTTGGACTGAGTACTTTGAGATATAGTTAATAATGAGGTCCTAGAGCGGGATTAACTATCTGTTGAACATTACTCAATAATGAGAGGAGTCTGAGGAGTTTAGAAGTAACAACTGCGTAGAGCAACCATCCCATGTCAATTTGTTGTCTTAAATGAATGCAGAATCTGAGCACTATTCCTTAAAGTTTTTACGAATAAAAGCAGAAGTCCCAATTGACACCTTTGTGATCCTTAACGGGACAAGTATATTTTCTTATGCAGTTCAGTATTGTCCCAAATCAATGGAAAAACCCTCGGTACTTATAATCTTAATAATCATGAGTGTAGTTGTGCTGGCATTACTTGATCTGATATGGTTTGAGTTAAGACAATTGATTATTGTAGGTTTCAATCAATATCATTGACTTTTTTTTTTCATTAGGGACCTGTTGATTAGTCTAAGACAAATGACAACTTGGCTAATGCTAAGTTAATTCAGCTATTTGCAATGTCTTAACCTAGTTTCATTCTATATATTTACGTAAATCCTGTAAAGACTGTTATTATTAATTCCACTTACATATAAATAATACTAATCTGGTTTATATGGATCGTGGAATCAAACATAATGTGTATCTGATGCTCTCCATGACGGAGTTGGCTTAACTTTGGTTGAGAGCTTTAAGCCCACGCCATGCTATTAAACTTTATTTGCTATATCTAGGTCTTACTTGCTGAGTATTGTAGCGTGATCCAAAACTAGGGCTCCTTATGGTGTGCCAAATCAGACATGTATGAGGCAGACCTCGGTTTTTTGTAGAAAGGCCGAGTTCATATACCCTATTGACAACTTGAATAAGACTCAATTTAGAATTTTAATGTGTAACCATCTAATTCCAGTCTTATTTAACTTACATAGTCACCTTGTCTTTCTTGACTAGTTATTATAGACTTCATATAGCCAGTCACCTTTGATAAATTATATTTGAACTGGTTTACTCAATTGGAGAAGCAATGATATACTCAAGTTCAATTAAACATATTCAAGTTTTAGCAAACTTATCTTGATGTTAGGCTCCACTTATTCAAACCTAGTTTAAGTTTAAGGGATGTCAACGCAAATGCACACAAGTTAGACCTGTTATAGTTGAGCATTTTCAATTTTCTTAGAATGAAATCAATTTATGAAATATACATGAGTTTAGTCTTGAACTCATCCTGAATAAATCCGATGGACTCATTCTTTTTTTGATTAGTGCAACTTCCTGGGTGCGACCACACCAGCACAAGTGCACCAGATCCCATCAGAACTCCGCAGTTAAACGTGCTTGAGCGAGAGTAGTACTAGGATAGGTGATATCTCGAGAAGTCCTCATGTTGCACCCCTCCATTTAACACTGTCATTGCTAGTCGCAAGCCCAGATGTGAAAAGTGGAGGGTTGCGTTAGGTAGTCGACAACCAGCATAAAACTTATCGAAAAAATCATGACTTGAATTATTTTTATCATTGTGTAAGTGCTAGGGCGTTCACTGGAAGTGACACACTGTATAACTTGAATACAATGAAAAGTGTGTAAAGGCCGTTACACCGGCGACCGAGTGTAGTGTCAAATAAACAAGAGTTCTCACATTACAGACTGATGCGGGTAAAGAAGTCAGTTCATGAAACTAATATTAGGATAAGATCTTGGAATATAGGTACTCTCAATGGTAAATTAATGAAATTAGTTGATATTATAATTCATAGAAAGATTAATATTTTATGTATTAAATGACTTGGAGAAAAGGCTAAGGAGATTGATAACTTATGTTTTAAACTTTGATATTCTGGTAAGAGTCGCACTAGAAATGGTGTAGGTGTAATTATAGATAAGAGTTTGAAAGATAATATTGTAAAAATTAATAGAGTTGGAGATAGAATTATAGCCCTTAAGATTATCATTGATTCTTAGATTTTTAATATTATAAGTACTTATGCTTCTCAAGTAGGTTTAAATATAGAATCTAAAGATAAATTCTGGAATGACTTAGATGGTTTAATACAAATAATACCTCTTGAAGAAAGAATTTTTACTGGAAGAGATTTAAATGAACATGTCGGTAGAGTGGTAGAATATTTCAGAATTATTCATGGTGGCTACGGTTTTTGAGCGACTATTGAAAAAAATAGAGTTATTTTAGATTTTTTTAGCGTATGATTTTGTTATTACTAATACTGCATTCAAGAAAAGAGATTAACATCTTACTAAGAATGAATCTAATAAAATCGAAATTGATTATTTTCTTATGAGTAGAAGAGATCGCCGAGATTGTAAAGATTGTAAGGTCATTCAAAGTGAGATTTAAGTACCTAATATCATTTATTAGTTTTAGATTTTAAGAAGAAGATGTGTAAAATAAAACATATTAGAACTCATCATTGTAGAATTAGATGAGAAACCTAAAAAACACAAATAAAATTATTTTTATGAGTAAAAGTCAAGATTTCAAAATTTAGGATGCTCATGAAGAAGTAAATGCTATGTGAGATAAAATAACAAACACTATTAAACAAGTAGCAAAAGATGTACTTAGAAAATCAAAAGAAAAAAGTTTTTATAAATAAAAATAGCTGGTGGTGGAATAATAATGTTCAAGAAAAGATAAAATATAAGAAGTTATATTATAAACATTGATTTTAATATAAAATCTTAGAGAACTGAGAAAAATATCTAACTGCTCGCAGGGAGTCTAAAAGAACAATCTGTGACGCTAAAAATTCTGTTTTTAATGATATTTATAATAGATTAGATACTAAGGATGGTGAAAAATATATGTATAAACTAGCCAAACAAAGAGAAAAGAAAAGTTTTAACTCAAGTAAAGTATATTAAAGATGAAAATCAAAAAGTGTTTTTCTCAGAAAAAGATATTTAATATAGGTGAGTGAGTTATTTTGATAAAATTTTGAATGAAGTTTTTTGAAAATATGATCGAAATTAGTGATCTTAATATCGTTAATAATAATAAAACGTTTCATTTTTTACCGTCGCATTAGTAAAAAGAAGTTGAGGTGGTTTTAAAAAATCAAGAGTGGAAAGTTTGTAGGACCTGATGATATCCCAATTGAAGTGTGAAAATATTTAGGAGATTTGGGAGTTTCTTGGCTTACTAAACTTTTTAATATTATTTTAAAAACTAAAAAGATGCCTAAAAAGTGGAGGAAGAGTATTTTGGTCCCCTTTTTTAAGAATAAAGGGGATGCACAAGAGTGTGCAAATTATAGAGGAATTAAGTTGATGTGTCTTACTTTAAAATTATGGGAGAGGGTAATGGAACATAGGCTAAGACATATTACAAGGATTTCTCATAGTAATTTGGATTTATGCCCAGCAGGTCTACTATGGAGGATATACATTTATTGAGAGGTTTGATGGAGAAGTTCATAGATAATAAGGAGGATCTATATTTGATTTTTATTGATTTAGAAAAAATGTATGATAAGGTTTCAAGAGATATCGTTTGGAGAGTTCTTGAGAAGAAAGGTGTTGATATGACTTATATTCAAGTCATTAAAGTTATCTATGTTAGAGCTGTTACTTGTGTTCGAACTAAAGGAGGATTGACCAAATATTTTCCTATTTCTGTAGGATTACATCAGGGATCGGCTTTAAACCCATATCTTTTTGCTTTAGTTATGGATGATCTTGCTGAACATTTACAGGAGGATGTACCTTGGTGTATGCTTTTTGCTGATGATATTCTTCTCGTGGATAAGACGAGAGAAAAAGCCCAAGAAAAGACTTGAATTAAGGAGTTCTATATTGGAGTCTAAAGGCCTTTATTTGAGTAGAACTAAAACTGAATACAGGGAATGTAATTTTAGTAGTAGTTGCTCTATTGGCAAAAGTGTAACTTTGGGTGATCAAATTATTAAAAGGTGTGAATGATTTCGATATCTCGGGTCTGTTGTTCAAAGTGATGGTGATATGGATAAGGATTTTAATAGTAGAATTCAAGTTGGTTGGTTGAAGTGGAGGAATGTTTCAGATCTTTTGTGTGATAGAAAAATACAAATTAGACTGAAAGGAAAATTTTATAAGGCGGTGGTGAGATCTGCAATGCTCTATGGCGCTGAATGTTGGTCTTTAAAAGTGAAGCATAGTACCAAGTTAAGTGTTACCGAGATGAGAATGATTAGGTGGATGAGTGACTTTACACTTAGAGACAAAATGCGAAATGAATATATCGTTATAGGGTTGGTGTAACTCTTATGACACACAAAATTAGATAAAATCATTTTAGATGGTTTGGTCACATTAAACGTTGACCTTCTGATGATCCGATTAGGAGAGTAGATGTTGGAGATTTGACTGATGTTAAGAAAGACAGTTGTAGACCTAGGAAGACTTGGACTTATCGTATAAAACATGATCTTAATTTATTTAAACTAAATGAAAATCTGACACTAAATAGGACGCAATGGAGAAAAAGGATTCATGTAGCCGGCCCCACGTAGTGGGATTAAGGCTTTGTTGTTATTGTTGTAGTGCAACTTCCTTGTTCTCATTTTGAAAATAATAACTAAATCCAAAACATGTCAACCGCTTCTCCTTGGCACACCCCTCAAGCAATCTGGCTATCGTAGCCCATAACATGCCTTCAGTAGCTGCCTAAAATACTTTCCACATACACCTATTCTTATTTCCCTCGCTCATCTGTTTGCAACTCTCACTAAAGGCTGCAACATTACTTGCTGCTTTTCTACTCTTACGTACAAGCAATGAGAAATTGGCCGACATAGAGGGTTTGGTAACAATGACATACTCTCATGCTACCTCCTTTTACTCTCGCTATGTGCATTCCCTTACTACTACTATGTGCATTCCCTTACTATCACTATGGCCCCAACATCTCATTCCCTAGCACCTCCTTTGCTTTGGTGAGCCAACTACTAAAAATATTACATGCAGATAAAGAAGTGAATGTTACTAACAAGTTTACTAATATTAATTGAAATATTAGAATGAAAAATGTAGAATATTATTATTGAAAATTCAATCTCTTGCCAAAGTTAGAAAACATGAATTGAAAGGAAGTCAAGGCTTGTGCTCTTCACAATTTCCTTAGAACCTAGTCACTTTGTATGCCATAACATGAGCATCTGTCTCCCTAAATGCAAAGGCAATCAAGCAGAACTTACGCCCTAGAATGACTACTTTGGCGAACTTGAATTGATGTTTTCACAGTCATTTGAATGCTTAAAACATTAGAAAGAACTCGGGTCTAAGAAATTGGAAATGAGAAATAAAGCTTTTATTTTATTATTATGATTAATTTTGGCTTTTATTAGAAATATTTGAGAAAATATCTTTATAATGTTATCGTTGAATCCCAAGTTGTCCTTGTGGAGACACACTTTAAGGGTTAGAGCGTAAACAGAAGGGGGAAGAGATAGAGACAAAAAACAAAGTGTAACTTGGGAAAATGAGTGCGCCCCTCTCTATTTATAAAATGGCCCCTACTTTAATCAGAGGTGACTTGAATTTACAATTACATTATTACCCTTACTCCCTTATCAGTTAAAGGGTGTATCAAATCTTTTTCATGATAAGTGAGTAGTTAATCTAACCACCTCTCTAGTACAAAAAACCGAACGGATGCGACTATCATGAATATTCATGATTATTGAATCTTATATTTAGCAGTTAACCTAAATTACTTTTGTCTTTAGTTGATGCTCTCTTAAGCCTTGGTTAATTTTATCGATAGGCTGGGTTCTGACGATCGTTTATATTTGATGGATATACCGGTCTGCTGAGCTGACACACTTCAGTTATCCGGTCGTTTCATACAATTGGATTCTCTTTACGACCCTCCACGTGGCATTCCAAATGACGACAAAAGTGTTCCTTTGAACCTCTTGATCCCTCTTAGGTTCGTGCTGTCATTTTTTCTGTATACATATTAGATCCCTGATTTTTCATAGCAATAGTTACAATAAGGATAAAAAATGATTGAATTAAAAAAAATTCATTAAATAGTAATTTCAACGGAATGATTACTCCCTAATTTTGTGCTAAAAAATCTCTATAAATAGAGCTTTTAGAGCCTTTTCTTCTCACTCAGATTTGGAATCCCATATGTCACTATGTCTGGCATGAGAGTTCTATATCATTTTGATGATGACATGCTCCGAATGACCCTTGAAGGGTTTCAACTCCCCCCTCAGCCTCTTCCTCTTCCTCTTTCTGCGAGTGAAAGGACGTAGAGAAAGATGGTAATTGTAAAGAAGTATAAATGAAATGACCCATAGTCGATTTAAATGACCAAGTCGCTTCTTTCGCTGGTCCTAATATCCATCATCCAAAAAAACCTCAAGCGTGGAGAAAAGTCGTCAGGAAACTCATGCTTCTCCCCGAGTGCTGCTCCGATGGTCAAGGAAGAGATTCGTCAGGTCGATCCGATCACCCAGGAGGAGGCTGGGGCTTTGGAGCAACTCAACATGAAGATAATCACCGTCATTCTGCCTCCGCATGAAGTGAAAACAATGTTCCCATCGATGATTTACCCAAAATTTCCTTCGAATTGAGTTGGTTGTTAGGTATGATCGGCTCTGGTTGGTTTTGATCTAAATTTCTCCCTCTCTGAAATTGTACTTTGATGTAGGTTCAAATGTCGTGGTTCTGACCGATGAGAATGTTCAGTCGATTGTTGTTGCTGCTAATCCCTCTTCAATCATGATGACTGCTCTTGAACACCCGATCAGAAAGAGTTAACAACTGCTCGGTGAAGTTGTTAATCGATTTGCCGACCTTTTTACCACCTCCCAAGAGATGAATGGCGGCCACCAAAAACAATCTTCCGGGTCGTTGGAGTGCAGAGTGAATGAAATGGTAGATTCCTTTGAGCGGGCAGCCGGAGTATCGGATAGTGACATCGTACAAGATCTGCAAGCTCGTGTTTAGAGGATGGAATGAGGAATGAATTTTCTTTGTGATGAGATGATAGCTCTCCAAACAGAGTTGCAGGTCGGTCGGGCACAACAAGAAATCGATCGGGGGAATCAATTTAAATTAATAGGGTCATTATTTAAGTGGCTACTTTGCCGAGGGCATTTCTTGGTTGAAGTGGCCGAAGATTCCTTTGTAAAATATTTCCTTTCCGAAAAGCTTTCTGTAACCATTTGTATTTTTAATGAAAAATTTTGTTTTCTGTTCATATGATGTGGTGTGATCTTTTTCAAATATTGAGGTATTTTGAAATGATGAATTTCGGGGTGTTTCGACGTTCGCACCCTTCCTATAAATAAGTCAGGCATATAGTCTCGTGCTATGCTTGAGACCTCTCCATTGCTCCTCTAATCCCTTTTCACTTTCTTCCCCCTTTTATGGCTCTCAAATATTCTCTTAAGCTTTTTGGCATTTCTTCGACGGTCGATTCCTCTGTTTTGACTGAGGATGATGTGCAGAAGTTGGCGAAGGAGTATGTATTCGATGATACAATAAAGATTCAATTCATTAAAAGTTATGATCGAGCGACGAGCAAATTTGCAGATGATCTGATATTCTATAGGGATAAATTCCGATGTGGTTTAAGGCTCCCGCAGTGTACCGAATTAAAAGGTATCTTGTGGTTTAAGGCTCTTGATGTGTGCCGAATTAAAAGGTATCTTCAATTTGTACGAAGTGATCCCTGCAAAAATCTAATCAATTACTACTTCTCATTCAAGATCGACAAGGATGACCTAGCTCAATTTTTTGCCAGTTATAGGCTCCAACTATTGGGGTTAGACAATAAAATAAAATATTGGAAAAAGCAGTATCTGGTCGGTTCTTGTTCGACAATTGGGGAGTCAACGTTACTACTAAAGATATGTCAGTGAGTAGAATTAGGACGCTTCCAAAGCATCTTGTTGTCGACGAAGAAAATATAGAGAGGCGACCACTATCAATACCCTAATATACCGATCAAAAAGTTGACGACTGGGTCATCCAATGAGACAAGTTCGGCCATATGACAAAAGAGCAATGGGGGCCTCAAATGTTAAGGAGTCTATTCGAGTAAATGAAGCTGAAGAGAGAGCTACCAAGAGGAAACTGAGGGGGAGCTAACGCTTTCGAAAAGAGGGCATATATAAGGAAAATACGGGAAGATTGTTGCCGTCGGTGCGGACACCACAGGTGCGGAATTCATTTTTTCTAAACTTGAAACAACCGCCGTGCTACAAAAAGTGTCAACCGGGAGATCACCATTATTGCCCAAAAATCTAAAAACTTTCTACCGAATGCAGTTAGACAACCCGATCACCATTTGTACTTAAATCAGATGTCGTTGAAGACGAGCTTCCAAGGATGAAGTTGGAACATCAAACGTTCTCACCAATCGATACACATCCATCTACTTTGCAACCCATCGATTCTCGCCAAACCGAACTATCTTATCTAGATATATCTGCGAGGGCGAAAGCTACCCAACACTTTTCGATTGATTTATTCGAGTCTGCATCAGGAAGGGGGGAAGAGCCTGCCCTCTAGGCAGATCCTCTGCCACCTCTTTATGAAGAATCGCGACCCTCTGGTGTAGGGAGGAGAGGAAAGACTTTGATGGAAGTTTCAGATGCTCCTCC
The DNA here is from genome assembly GCA_003013225.1 of Phalaenopsis aphrodite. Classification (NCBI taxonomy): domain Eukaryota; kingdom Viridiplantae; phylum Streptophyta; class Magnoliopsida; order Asparagales; family Orchidaceae; genus Phalaenopsis; species Phalaenopsis aphrodite. The sequence continues at coordinate 53,088 of NEWO01000548.1, read as the reverse complement.
CCCCTTCTTTGAAAAGAAAAGGCACGCCTTTTAAGTGGCTTCATCGGCACCGATCATAAGTTTTTTGTGGGTGACTCAACAAAGGACTCGTTTCCTGATTCTCCTGAGGTTGATAACATTCCTGCGTTGTTTTCATTGGTCATGTGGTTGAATATGTTTGAAGAAGCTTTGAAAATGCTCGACCATGAGGAGCTTCAATAGCATTCGACCCGATATCATTTGATGGTGATGGAAGCTGCTCACCTCCAATCTTTGGTTTTTACTGAATCCAAGCGATCGTAAGCCAAGGTTGAGCATAAGGTGGCAATCTTGGAAGACCGGCTGAAGGAGGAGAAACAAAACAGGAAGATCACTGAGGGTTAGCTCAAACTTTCTCCTGATGGGAAAAAAATGATGAGTTAGACTTCAATGAAAAGTTGGCTTCATTGATGAAAGAAAATGAGAAGTTGAAAGTAGCTTTAGTGAAGGCAATTACTCAACAAGAACATTTAGCTGGAATTTCTCGGCAATTCCGCAGGGGCATGTTGGTTTCGACCGAAAAGTTTATTGAACATGGGCTTGTAGGCCCAAAATATGCCGATCCGAAGGAATTCTCTGCTCTTTTAGTTCCTTCCGTTGCAAGGGAAAAAAATACCCGTGCAAGAAGCTGAAAAAGAAGAAGAAGATTGTTCGACGACTGTCTCGTCTTTTGCGCTTGGATAGTCCTTTACGTTTTTGCTCTTTTTTTTATAACTTTCTTAGTCAAGTTTTTTGTAAAGAAAGTTTAGCAAAGGAAATTGTTGTAAGGTTTTGTCTATGAAATGAAAGAAATCTTTCCGACCAAATTTTAGTTCCCGATCGTTTTTCCTTACATTGTAATGTTTCTTATATGTTTATGTTTGTGACATGTATGTATTTCACCGGCCGTTTGCTTATTCATAAGGAGAGTTTTTGCTCGTCCCGTGGGAGAGTTTCATTCGTTCTATGGAGAGTCTTTCACTGTCCCGTAGGAGAACTTTTCGCTCGTCTCATGGGAGAGTCTTTCTCATCGATTAGAAGTTTTACAACACCATTTGATAGTTTAATTCATCTCACGGTGATCCGAGTTCACCAAGTGTTGAACTCTCGAGTTCCCTAAGTGTCATTTAGATGTGGGTTTACACAGAATTAGCTAACTTATCATAAAAAAACATAAATTTACAAGTATTTTGAAACGGTGCTCTTTCGAACGATAAAATGTTTGTACATCGAATTTCAAACGAAAAATATCTTTAGTTTGTATTCACTCCACGTCTGTGAGAGTTCTCTCTCGGTGTTGGTCTTAGTTTGTATTCTCCATGAGATACTCGCTGGCTAATGATGTATGGTTTACAATAAGTTTGATCCAGTTTGACGATCTCCTGCCCGCGAGCTGCTTGGTCGGCTTTCTTCAGAACCAAATCCTCAGCGGCAAAGATTTTCTCTCATCATGCTTGTTAAAGTACCTGGCGATACACCTCTAGAATTTTTCTTGTCTAAGGGTTGAATTTGCTCGTTTTTCTTCTATCAAATCGAGAGCAAGCAAGACTCATTCATTATTGGCTTCTTGCCATTTGACCAGATTTTCTTCGTCGAATGTAGAGGCAGTAGCAACTCTCTGGCTATGATGATTGTATTCAACTGACAACATCTCCTCCATTCCCATGTGTTAACATAAATGGTGTTTGACAGGTCGCCGTCGAAGTTGTTGTTTGGACAACTCAAAGGATGGATGTTAACATGTCTTCCCAATTTCCTTTAGCTCCTTCAACTTTTTTCTTAACAAGTTCAGAATGATTTTATTGGCTGCTTCTGCTTGCCTGTTTGTTCGTGGGTGTGAATTGAGACAAACTTTGGATCAATTCCTTTACTGACGCAAAAATCTTTAACTTATTGGTCAACAAACTGTATTCCATTGTCTGTAATGATAACAACCGACAAATCATACTGATAGATGATATTCGTCCAGATAAAATTTTGAACCACTTTCGCAGTGATTCGGGCAAGTGGTTTTGCTTCGATCCACATGGAAAAGTAATCCACGACGACTTGTAGAAATTTTTGTTGGCCTTTTGACGGCAGAAACACTTCAAGAATATCCAATTCTCAGGCAGCGAATGACCAGCGACTGGTAAATGACTGAATCTTGAGTGCGGGCTGATGATGTAAATGTGCATATTTCTGGCATTGTTCGTATTTTATTGAAAATTCTTCAGCATCTTTCTAGAGCGTGGTTCAAAAATAGCCTTGTTGTTGAACATGATAAGCCAGGCTTTTGTCTCTGGATTGACTTCCACACTCTTCGGAATGTACGTCCCGAAGGGTGTCTTCTGCTTCATCTTCTCTTTAGACATTTTAGGCACATGAAAGTGAACGACAATCTGAAGAGTTTTCCTTTGATCATTAAATACAAAACGGCTTTAATTTTAAAACGTCTTGGATCTATAATTTCTTCTGACAATACCCCTTTTTGAGGTATAGGATGTAAGTGAACGACAATCTTCAGTCCAACCTTTATCACTTTCAGTTGAAGCCTCCATAGTCTTAGACTCTTGAATTGCCGGTCGGATAAGCAATGTCGCTCCTCCTAAGCTAATGCGCTTAGATAGGATGTCGACGACCTGATTTTCTTCTCAACCGACATGCTCGATTTTGAAGTTGGTAAACTTCTTGATCTTTTATTTGACTTTGCTGATGTATTTGGCCATCATTTCATTTCTAGTTTCAAATTCTCCATTTATTTGGTTCACGATCAATTGTGAATCTGACTTCACAAGAAAACTTTAAATGCCTGTCTCATATGCTAGGCACAATCCCGCAATTAGAGCTTCATACTCCGCTTGGTTGTTGGTAACTTTGAACTTAACCCCGATCGCATAGTAGAGGTGTTAACCAATCGGGTTGCTGAAAGCCAATTCAAGCCTTGCACTCGACTGTTTAGAAACTATGTTGGTGTGTATGATTCATACCTGGTCGTCATTTGTATTTCCATTGCTCGATTCAACTGCCTCAAAAAAATTCTCCAGGAAATCTATGATTGCCTGTGCTTTGATTGCTGCCTGAGGCATATTGCAGATGTCGAACTCACTGAGCTCTACGAGCCACTTAAGGAGCCTACCGAAATGTTCCTGCCATGTGAGAATGAACTCCAAAGGTTGATCTGTGATGACTATAATTGGGTGCATTTGGAAATACGACTAGAGCCCGCGAGTGGAAACAATTAAGGCTAAAGTTAGTTTTTTCATCATTGGGTATTTGATTTTGGCACCTCTGAGTACTTGATTGGTATCATAGACGGGAAATTGCTTTCTTAATTCTTCTCTGACCAATACCGAATTGACAACTTATAGGTTTGTCTCCCAGGTGTAGTGAGAGTTCTTCAGCCGGTTTTAGGCTTTGAAGGAGTGGTTGTGATGCCAATGAATCCTTCAAACCTTTTAAGGCTTCTTTACATTCGGTCGACCATTCGAAACGTTTGGACTTCCTCGGCGTCTTAAAGAATGCATCACATTTGTCGTATGATTTCAAGATAAAATGACTGAGCTCAGTTATCCGACCTGTCAAATTCCGAACTTTTGTGTTTTGAGGGGATGGCATATCCATCAATGGTTTTCACTTTTTTTCCGGATTTGGTTTTATACCTTCGAAGGCTAAGAGATGACCGAGGCATTTTCCAATTGAGGCTCCGAAGATGCTGTTTCGTGGGTTTAATCTGATGTTATATTTTATAAGGGTTGAAAATATTTCTTTTAAGTCATTAATGTGTTGATCTGCTGACCAACTCTTTACTAACACATCATCAATATACACTTCAATATCTTCCCTTTCTGATCATTAATATTACATCCATAAGATGTTAGTATGTAGCTCCAACATTTTTTAAACCCAAAGGGCATTACATTAAAACACCACACCTCTACTAGTAATAAAAGAAGTCATCTCTGTGTTGGCCAAATGCAGTTTAATCTGGTGGTAGTCAAAGAAGGCATCGAGGAAGCTCATTGCCAAATAACTGGTTGCTAAATCAACCAATGTATCAATCTTTGGCAAAGGATAGCTATCTTCATACAGGCCTTGTTGAGTTTTGTGAAATTTAAGCACATCCTCAATTTGTTGTTCGATTTTTGCACCATCACCACATCGGAAACCTAGGTTTGATACTGAACCTCCCTGATGTAGCTGGCCTTCAACATCTTCATTTCCTTGACAATTGGCCCAGCCAGGATTCTAGCTTACGATCGAATCTTCTGCTGCATCGGTCAGGCTGTTGGATTCATGCTCAGACGGTGGCATTCCACATCAATCGGTATTCCGGGTATTTTCGCTGCCATCCAAGTGAAAACAACCCGATGCTCTTGAAGAGTTTGGGTCAACACACTCCTGTATACTGCATCAAAACAGTTACTTACTAGGAAAAATTTACAGAGGTCTTCGATTGATGCTAGTTTCTTAAGGATGACCTCATTGGTTTCAAGGCCCCCTTCCTTTAGGATTTGTTTATCGAGCGGATCCTGCTCCATGCTGGTGATCGCTTGGAGATAACACCTTTGAGATTGCTCTAAATTTTCTCAAACCGTGATAATCTCCCATCGGTCAGAAATTTTGCAGCTACATGATAAGTCGAAGTTATTGCTCAACAACTATTCAACAGTGGTCGACCAAAAATAGTGTTGTATGTTTGCAGTGATTCAACTATCAAGAAGTCTTCTATACTGTTGAATTACTTCTCCTGTTTGCCCCAAGAAATGCCTACGGAAATGATGCATAAGGCTTTTTTCGCTCGTTAGAGAAACCAAATAGTGGACCGGCCGGTACAGACAATCGGTCAGTTTTTAGCCCGATCTTATTGAACATTGTCTTGACAAGGTCGTTGACAAAACTCTTGGTGTTAACAAGAATACTACCCACCTAATAGTTGTTAATAAGCGTAGTAATGACGATACTGTTATTTTGCGGATTTCCATTCGACGACAACTCTGCGTTGGTGAAGATGATGGGTGGTTGCTTGTGCTTTTCGGTGGAGCTTATGGAACATACCTCCCCGACTGAAACCTTTTCTTGGTCCTCCAAAATAGTCGAGATGACCCTAGCGATGTGTATAGAATTCACTCAAATAGGTTCATCTGACGCCTCCTTTACTGGCGCCTTTTCCTGTCGTTGAGTATTAGCTCCTACGGCAACAAAGTCCTTCAGCTTTCCGACGTGAATCAAGTCCTCCACTAGACTTCGAAGATGCCGACAGTTTTTTGTGTCATGACCATGATCCTGATAACACTTACAATATTTGTGGGGATTTTGGAGGGAAGCTTTGGTTCTCATAGGTGGTGCCTTTTTGAAATACTTCTTGTTCTAGACGGTTTCGATCCGTTCAGTCATTGAGACTCTAAGGGGGTCATTCCTTGTGTTTCGCGATATACGTGTGGCCGCTCATATTATTGAGCTGGTCGCTGGTCAGAATATCGAGTATGACCTCCCTGATTTTTATTTTTATCGCCTCGCAGGTTGTCTCGGGGTGATTGATCGTTATCATAACGGGAGTTACCAGATGAACTCATATTACTCTTCGCCTTCCATCTCTCGTCTCGGACAATTCTTTTCTTTGAGCGACGATCAGATGTCTTTGCCTTCTGCTCAGAGGAGCTAGTAAAGCGATGTAATTGTTGGTCATTTTCAGTAGTTCGTAGAGACTTGGGCTCACACAAACGTAAATTAAACTTGAAGCGAGCTCCACTCACTCCTTGAGTTGGGGCTTTTTGTGCGATTATCAGATGCAAATCATGCACTTCCAATATTTCTTTCTGAAAGCAGGTAATGTAAGATCAAAGACTTTCGGTCTCACCCTGCTTGAGCTGCAGTAGGGTTCGTGGTTTCTTCTTCGGCTTCTGGGAGCCGGCTAAGTGGGCCACAAACACTTTCTTGAACTCAGTGAAAGAAAAGATTACCCGCACCGGCAGGCTATTGAACCACCTGAGGTCCGACTCCTTTAGCGTGGTCAGCAATAATTGACACTTCATAGCGTTGTTAATTCTCAGCATTCTGATTGTCGACTCAAAAGCAGCTACGTGATCGGTCAGATCATTCTTGCCCTTATAAGAATCCCAATAAGGGGGTTGGAACTTAACCGAGCGGATTGACTTCCTGAATCTGCCAAGTGAAAGGACCATATGGGAATGGCGTTCGGGGCGCTTTTGCCTGTGTCGATCGATTCCTCTCCATCAGTAATATTATCATCATATTGGAGATTTTCTCGCTCTTCGGTTACTGGGACTACTCTTCGACTGCCAGGGGCTGATGGTTCTTCTTGGGGTTGAACCCGCGAGGTTGGGTCACGTGGGACTCTACTTCCAAGGGTGGTGGTTGATCTCGCACTCGAGAAATTGCCTCTTGGAGGGCATCAAACCGACCAACCATCTAGTTCCGCAACTACTAAATTTGTTATTGCACAAATTCTCGTGTAAACCTTTGCGATAGTGGTAATTTTCTCGATCTTCGGTTACTGGGCCTACTCATCGACTGTTAGGGGCTAATTGATCTTCTTGGGGTTGAACCCCTTGAGGTTGGGTTCGGTGGGACTCTACTTCCAAGGTGGCAATTGATCTCGCCCTCGAGCAATTACTTCTTGGAGGCATCAAACCAACCAGCCATCTGGTTTTGCAACTCCTAAATTTGTCATTGCACAAATTATTGTGTACACTCCATTGCGACAGTGTCTCTTCGGCTAGTTTTTCCTTGCAATGCTCTGCTTCTTATCCGTGGCATGCCCACGCTCACCACACCACATTTTAGGATGTTGAATTCCAAGTTGTCTTTGTGGAGACTCACCTCGAGGGTTAGAGCATTAACAAAAGGGGTCGAGATGGAGACAGAATTATAGTGTAGACTTGAGAAAATGAGTGTCCCCCTTTATTCATAAAATGACACTTATCTATAATCATAAGTGGCTTGAATTTACAGTTACGTTATTACTCTTACTCCCTTATCAGTTAAAATGTGTATTAGGTCTTTTTTATAATAAGTGACCAGATAATTTAATCACCTCTTTAGTACAAATAACTGAACAGACGTGACTATCATGAATAATTGTGACTATTGATTCTTATACTTAGCCGTTAACATAACCGACTTTTTTCTTGGTTGAAAGCACATAAGCCTTGGTAATTCTATTGGTAGGTTTGGTTCTTTCGATCTTTTATATTTGATGGATCTATCGGTTGGCTGAGCTAATGTGTCGAGTTAGCCGGTCGTGAATTTCGATCGACGATAAGAGTGCTCCTTTGAATCGCTTGATCTCTTTGAGATTTGTGCTGACATTTTTCTTGTATACAGTTATAAAGCTTGGACAGGTGAAGGATTTAATCTCATTGTTTACAACTTTTTAAATTTTATAGGAATTTATCTCATAGGTTATAACTATTCAATTTGATAAGAATTAATGCATAGGCCACAATTTTAATTATCAATTTTTTATTCAGTGAAAGCTACAATTTTTTTTTTAATAATCCTCCACATGGATAAAGTTGATTGATGACATAAAAAACAAAGACTCCGCCTGATGATAAAATACAATTTAATAGATAAATAGGGCATTAATCGCCAGTGATTTGACATACTCTCTATAACTAGGTTGCCCCATTAGTTTTTTTTTTTTAATTATTATTTTTCTTAAGGTTGTCCCTTTTAACTTTGATCGTGGGACCACTTGTTTTTTAGGTTAGATTTCTGTCGTTTTGATTTTATACTTTCATTCGCTCAAGTCTCGTTCCCCTTGGATGAATTTTTATCAGGATCCTTTTTCAACCTTTTGGTTAAGGTTTTATGATGTTCTCTTTTGACTTAATATAGTCAATAATTGTGGTTCTAGTTAAGAGTAAGTTTTTAATGGTATTATATTGACGACTTATGCTTTTCAACACGCCTTTGTATATAATATTGTATGCTCTATCAATAGTGGATTGATTATCAAAATGATGCATATTTAGCGTATGCTTTGGCCAATTAAGAATATCTTTCTAATATTGTTTAAAGACTCGTCCTATTTCCCTCATTTATTTAAGTCTATAAGTTCAAATTTCATTTTAAATCTAGTTATTATCACTTTCCATGAGCGATACAAGGCCAAAGATTGCCTTCACTGGTAGTAGATCAAGTAGATTCACGAGCAATCAAGCTTATGACTAGTATGCAATTGTATTATTTTTTACTTCTTAGGTACTTATGGCAATACTCATGACTATGGAGTGCAACATACTAAATACCCCATTGTTCTTGAAGTATAAAATAATTGAAGCTGGATGTTCCCATTGTTCTTTAAGGATAAAATAATTCAAGCTGGATGTTTGATGTTAAAGGTATTAAAGTTACTAGTGGATTTTTATTTACAGGAAAGGTGTAGTTTTATTATAGTAATCCCCCAAGCAAGTATTAAGAACTAGATCCATGATGAAATCTAACTTTGTAGCCTTGGATAAATGTGAAAAAGAGTTCAAGGGCTGCACATTATACATACACTAAAATTCACAATTTAATATTGGCATGGCACAAAAAAGTACAACAGTAAATTGAGATATGTACATTATGTACATTTTATTGTTAAACATTTTCTTTTAATTAGAATCATAATAGTTGAATAGCTAAAGTTAAAGGGGAACATAATAAATCCATTTACCAAAAAATGGAAAAGAGATGTAGCTGAGAAAATATCAAGAAGAATGAGACAAGTTGTGAAAAGATACAATTGCTATTTAAGAAATCCAACCTAGGTTATTAGAAATTGTAAGACTGAGGTTCAATGGGATAACCTAATTGCAGATACTTTGTAGATCACTTTGGGGTTTATCTTTTTGTCTATTCCTATGAGGAACACAATCATTGCCGTTAGTGAAAGGTTAAGCTATGCTTTTAGTTATGCTTATGCATATATAATTCTAGTGTGAGGTCACTTGAAAGAATTATGTAGAGCTCATTTTCTTAGAAATTCTTATAGAACTATAAGAATATTCATGGTCAAAATGAACACAGTGAGAACTAAAATTATTTCTTTAAGTTATAGTTATATCATCAGTTACAAAACAATGAACAATTGTGGATATATTCTAATAAGAAAATGTTCAAGGGTTAACACCTACTTCTCTTATATGGGTATTAACCAAATGACTCTATCACTAGGTCATGCCTTTGTGCTTCCATTATTCCTGATTAATTTCAATAATGTGGAGTAGTATTAAAAAAAATGATTTGTAACCTATGGGTGATTGAAATGATCAAAATTGTAAATGAAATTTGAAAGGTTGTAACCTATGGAATTAGAAAGTTTAACCTATGAGATCGATTCCTCAATTATTCCAAGCTTTGTCATATCGTTTGCAATAATCTCTATGAAGAAATTTTCTCCTACATTTCAAATAACTAAAAATTAGATGCTTTCTTTTGCTTTTCTTGCTTTTAGGCTTAGTTTTCTCTTGAGTTCTATGTGAAGCCATATTTGAGTTCATCAGAGTGCTCATGGTGTTGCGAAGTTTTGCCATACCATCATTACATCTTAGGAGACAAACTCTTGTATTATCCTCTAGTACTGGCGAGCGAATTTGTTTTAGTGGAATTCATTTGGACACGTTTCAATTTCTTTGCAGTTCTTTTTTTTAGATTCCAGTTAAAGGGTGAAGTTTAAGTTGTAATATTCTATATTTTCACTCAAATATTTCCATTGATATTAATAATGTTCTTTTCTTTTCATTTTTTTATTGGCATGCAATATGTCTAACAATCTTAAAACGTGTTGGTTTCATTTCAGATTTGGTAAAATTGGAATCTGTCCGAGAACATTTGTTCTGCATTTATCTTATGTTTCTAGTATTTCATCTGGTGTTGAGATTTTATTGTTTTTTTCTGTAGGATGCCAGTCACCCTAGAATAAGCACATAAGAATGTTCATTTTGTGACATTCTTCCTTTTGGCCAGCTTTCATTGTTTAAGCTAGCAAAGTCTAGTGGTAAACAATCATTCAATCAAGCAAGCCTGTGAGAAAAAAATGATAGGATGACTTGGTCATAAGTCAAGGGCTGGCTAGTCATACAATGGAACTTAGTGTTAGCATAATAGTCTAATTAAAATGAAAAGTTAGCCCAGTTTTATGATTAAATGGTGAATAATCAAATAAATTCCTAAAACTATCTTTAAAGTTGAATGTAGTTATGAATGTATCATGTTGTTTACGTTCTGATACAACTGAAAAGTGGCATGCATAGTTTGAAACTTCTTTATTTGAGAGTCGACAGGATAATTGAAAAATCCAGCTCTCTGTATTTTCTATTGTAGTTGTTCTCAAAATTGATCTCAACTGAAAAGATAACTTTTTATCTTCCGATATTGTCATTGCTAATTTTTTCATCATAGAAAAATTTTAAACTATATTTTTATATATTGTTTCTCATTTATAAATGAATTCGCTGCTGTAATTTGAC
>NEWO01000548.1:14501-37811 GCA_003013225.1 Phalaenopsis aphrodite | reverse complement strand
CTCGTTTACTATGCAAATAAAAAGATAAAATCAATAGTAGGGATTATTAGAAAGAATTAAGATTTTGAAGCCACCTCTACAAGAGCAATCTTGAAACAATCCCTACATCATATTTGAAAAAAATTATCAACAAATGAAAATTTTCTAGTGAGAATTTTTCATGAGCATTAAATGATTGGATAAATAATAAAAAATTTTATATTCATATGATTCAAAGTTAAACCCAACATACTCTACTCCAAAAACAATTTCTCAAACTCTGAACCCTTTTATTTTATCATTTCAAATCAAATCAAGGTCGTTATCACATGTTAAAAGGCTAAATCGGGTCTTGAACCCTAAAAGTTTTTTCTAGGGTGTGGCCACACCCCAACAAGCATGAACCGGGTGTCGCATTTAATTTGTGTGTTCATGTCTTTTTACCTGTTCGACCTCTTTTTTTTCCTCCTTCATGTGCCTTTTTTTTCGATCCCTCACGCCAAGCCCTAGCTAGTTGTAGGAACCTATCAAAGGTAGAAATCAACCAAAATTGCTCAGATTTGTGGGATTTTCCTCTTCTTAGGTAAGTTCTCTGGTACTTTCTTAGTTTTACCGTGAGTTTTGGGGTTTTGTCCTTAGCCTCTCAAAGCTTTTCATAATGTCGCCTAAGATGAGGGCTAGGGGAGTCACTTATTATGATGAAAAAAAATATGTGTGTTTAGCAGCCTCCCAATGCTATGGTGGTTTACTTTTGAGAAAGAAGTGAATTTCTGAAAGAATTTTTTCAAGAAACTAGGCATGTGATCCAGGCTATTATAGCAAGTTGAGGGTGAGATAGATTTTGCACCATTGTTGTCCCAATCGTTATACTTGTAGTTCGAGAATTCTATGCTAATGCGCACAAGTTCATAGATAGGCGGGTTTTTGTGTAAGGTAGGCAGGTCCTTTTGGACCCAAATACCATCCATCACATATTTTGCCTTAATGACATTCTTAATAGTGACGATTCAAAGTTCCTTGCCCTTGATCATCAACTTATTATAAACTTTCTAAGTGATTCTAGGGGGTGTTGGAAGACGAAGCCAAGAAAGGAAAAGAGTAACATCAACTTTCCCTTAACTTACTTGAACATAATATCTCTTGCTTGGTAGTACTTTATCATAATTTGTTAAATACCCACCACCAGCCTCACCGATGTCACAAGATATAGAGCCATCCTCAATTATTGTAATTAGTAGGGGAAGTCCAAAGATATCGAGGTAGTCATACCACTGTATGCTAGCTGTCAGACCATCGTAGGTTTAGGTCACCCTAATTTAATTACAACCCTATGTGACAAGGCTAGTGATAAGAGAGACAGGAATGAAGAATGGCTTCACCCTCAGAAGCCTATTACTTGCGCTACTATCCAAGCCTACGGGTAACTTTCTGTTATCACACATGAGAGAGTGTCGGTCATCAACATGGGAAGATGATATTTTTAATTATATATATATATATATATATATATATATATACATATATATTGAAAAGTAGTATTTTAATTTTTGAAAATATGAGACAAAATTGATCTCATACATGCAATAGTTTAAATTTCAAGTACAACATCACAAGCAAGGTACCTATCCCAAGGAATATACACATTACTTGATAGTAAAACTCGATCAAATAAACTAAAGTATTTATGATACCCATTTTAGTTTGCAAAACTCTTATGTTGACCGACGAATTCCATTATCTAATATAAATGATTAGATAGGGTTTATATTAAATTGGGTTCCAAAGTTTCCTATAAGGGCAACCCTATAGTTAATTACATATTAGACAATCAAAATTGCCTAAGAAAATTCTCGATTTAGATCATAAGGTATTGTCTTCAAGATTTGAAAGTTTATGGTTTTCAAGGTTCGACAAAGAAGTAACAAATGAGAAAGTTCAAATGAGAATATTTATTTTCGGAATCTAAAGGGAGAAAACTAGGGGATGTCACGGATCCTAAGGAGAACAATTTTGGTTTAGTTTTGCATATAAAATAAATAAATGCAGGTATAAAATGTTGTTAGGTAAAAAAATAAAATTATGATGCATAAAATGTAAATGCGTACCTGGGCCTCTGTTAACGCTGCATAGTTAGCATCATAAAACATAATATATTTACAAGAAATTTAAATAAATTACAGGAAATTAAATAAGAAGATATGGTGTGGGAAAAATCAGAAAACGAGCCATAACAAGATACGATCAACTAAAAGAAAACCCATAGTCACATATGGAAGATCAGAACTAAGTGTAAGACATTGATAAAGGCGAGGACTCAAAGTTGGACTGTATGCTTCCTAACCTTGAGTAAGAGCTACCAACTCGATAATCTAAGGAGGGCAGTCCTAACCTTGATCTAAGTGATTAACAGTGGACCATTATAAATTTTCATTTTTTAATTTAGTTTTCATGCATGTAGAATTTACTTTAGCAAGCAAAAGAAATTTCATTTTTGTAAATACTTTGCAAAGTAGGATAGTCCACAGTTTAATTACTTTGATCAAGCTAGGACTACAGGCAGCCTAAGAGTATCGGGTGCAACAGTCTCATCAAGAATCAGTGAATAGTATCATTGGTCCTTATTCTCTCCCCTTATTGAAGATCCTTGAGGTAGGAGATACTGTTCTAAATCCCATGTCGTATCACTCATTTAGCACACACTAGCATTATCATCATCGCCCTAGCCACCTAGACCTCACACTTACATAAGCCCAATGATCCATATGTGGGAAAAACAAATATCCTCCGTTGCACACAAGGATTTAAATACCTTAGGGAAAACTCAAATCCTTGAGTATTGGTTCAATTAATGTAGGATACGTAGTGTGGCATTTTTATCGATTTATGTGAATTATTGTGTCTCGAAACATAACTTAGTGGGTCCCTAAAAGTTTTAATGAATGATTTCCTTGAACAAAGTATAATACGTTCAGTTGTCCTTCAAAATAACTAAAAGTTCATAAAAGTGTTTGGGGCATAACCCTAAACAACTTTTAAAAACCCCTTGAACCATTTCAAGTTCATTTGAACTTATTATGTTGTTAAATTAATCATCAGAATTTAAATTTTGATTTAGTGAATTAATTTATCATGTTAAATGAACCTTGATGTTTTAATTATCCCATAAGTGGGGTACTTAGACATTCACTTGATGTTTTATTTAAGAGTTATGTGAGTGGATGTCCTTAAGGGCAAGTTGAATTATTAAAAATCTTGTGCTCATGATTAAAGGTGGGCTTGTAATGTTTTGAAGTTATCCATAATTAATTATGTTTCTCTTTTCTAAAGCTCATTAAACAAATTCAAATCAGACCTAATTCACTACTAAGCCCTTAGGTCTTATTTTATGGATAAATTTGTAATAATAAAAAATGTTGAATTGAGTGGATTTAATTCTCATTGAAAGATTACACTAATCACCAATTAGAGGCTTCAAATGAGTAAGTTATCATCTTCCTAGCTCAAGCCCATTACCTTAGGATAATCCAATTAGGTTAACTTCCAAATTATATTAACTTAGGAAAATTACAATTTTACCCTTATCGTAGAAAAAGTGACAAATTGTTTTCTACCTCTTACCCCCCTTATGTTTTAAATATCTAAAAGAGTTCATTATGATCAATATTACCCATTTATTCTTTGACTTAGCATAATATTTAATTAGATCATTAAAATCCCATAATTACCATTTTACCCATAGAGCCTTCTACTTCATAAATCATTAAATTCAACTCAAATGACTTTGAAACTTTCTTGGTACCTCACTTATGGGTTAATTAAAATATTAGAGGTGAAATTATAATTTTTTNGGTTTGATGAATCACTCATTGATTCCAATTTTTTATATTCTCTTACCCCATATGTTGTCATTGCTAATTTTTTCATCATAGAAAATTTTTAAACTTTAATATCATATACTGTTTCTCATTTTTGAATGAATTCGCTGCTATAATTTGACTGCTTGACATAAGTTGATCTTAAATACAACCATTAGGTTGAGAAATCACTCATTGATTCCAATTTTTATGTTATTTTACCCCATGTAATCCACTTTTTTTTTTCATATAGTTCTTTTTTCTCAGGCACACTCCTACACGGTATTCCTTCAACATTTTCTTAACAAAATATTCCTTGTTGTCATTAAAAAAAGCACCAAATTAAAAAAGGAAATAAAATCTGTTCTTTGAATTCTTTGATTTATTTTTATACATGGCTTCATATTTAATACCAGCTTTCTGTCCTGAGCTCACCTAGTTAGATATTTCATGAGTATAGCCACGGTGAGGATGTGAAGACTTTCACTTCATAATTTATACTCTGTTCTTTAGCCTATTCTGTAAAATTTGCATAAATCTGATACTAGGTAAATGTTTATCTGTACATGAAATACCCAAACCTCCTAAAAAATTACTAGGTTTTTGAAATGCTTGTAGTGGGGAATCTCTCGTTATCTTTATTAAATTTAGAAAAAAAATATTATAAAGAAGGAGCACTTGAAAATGGAGCAACCATTTTCAATAGTAGCTCAACTGTTTAAGTGGAGTAAAATGCCTCTTTGACAACGTAGTATTGGCATTTTGAATTCCAATACCAGAAAGTGGCATTCTAAGTACCTAAAGCCATCCCATTAATGGATATACTTGTTTAGTAGGCCATATACCTTCCATGTATACCTGATCTGATAAGTGAAGCTTGCTCTTTTTTATTCCTAGTTTCCATTCTTTTACTTCATTTTTTGCGCCCTCGTTAAAGACATTTTTTACGCTCTTTAGAATACACATTTTGAAACCCAGTTGAGACCTTTAGTCTTACAAAGGATGCCTAAAGGTATATTTCCACTCAATTACATTAGTTTCAGTGCTTTTATTTTTAATCTCAGTGCTCATGTTCTTTTAAAATGAAATTGTTTTGGCTGTTAATCGATCATCCTTCCCTTATTTTATCATTGGAATATATGATTTTATTATAAATGTTCCTCACCCTGTATGTTTCTACATCCTAAAACCAGTCACTTTCAAGCAGCATTGAAAACGGAGCAAAATGGCTGGTCAATAAGCTCAAAGGTACGAATTCTATACATTAAATACTTTTAACGATTTTATCTACTTTCTTTAATTTTTAGTGCCTCATCTTGTGTGTTTGAGACTAATGTGTGTTTTAATAACTACCAAAATTAGTATTACGACTGATATCTTAAGAATATGATAGCAATTCCCAACCTCCCATCTTAACTTGCTAGTTGATTTTTCTGAATGGAACATGAAATTTCTCAGGTAAAATACAGAAGCCTCTGCCGGATCTTCTAAAAGAGTTTGACCTGCCAGTAGGCATCTTCCCTCGGGATGCCACTAACTATGAGTTCAACGAAGAGACAAGAAAGCTTACCGTGTTCATTCCCTCCATATGTGAGGTTGGTTATAAGGATTCCTCCGTCCTGAGATTTCTTACAACTGTCACTGGGTATCTGGACAAGGGAACTCTCTCTGATATAGAAGGCATGAAGACCAAAGTCATAGTTTGGACAAAGGTGACATCAGTCTCTACACATGGATCTAAGGTCCATTTCAACACTGGCGTCAAGAAAACCAGGAGCAGAGATGCTTATGAGGTCCTCAGAGACGGCATTGTTGTGGATAAATTTTAAGTGTTTCTTTCTCTTTTCTCTATCAAAGGTAACTTTGTTCGATTATTCTGTATGGAGTCTGCCTAAACCTGCTATTTGATGACCGTTTGTGTATGTACTACGCATTGGTAATATACAAGGTTATTGCATTGTGTATAGTTGGTGACAAAATTTGTTGGATTAAGGTTATTTGTGAGAAGATATTAAGATTATTAAACAAATAGTCTAGAAATCAAAGATTTGAGAAGAAAGTTATGTTAATGAATTGATTTAGAAATAACTCGGTTAAACTCTTTTGTAGAAAAGTTTGGGTTGATTTGAGCTACAGATGAGCAATTCAGAGTGACATTATGGGAGTTTTTTTAGAAATTCTATGCTAGACTTCATTGTGACAGTTCTCTGATATTATATTTTTTGTGTCAGCACATGATTAATGATTCCTTATTTATAAATGGGAACTAACATCGGACGACATTACAGAATTAACTATATAGTACAATTATATGTGGATTATGGAGGTTGAAATTGGTGTAGTAGCTTTGTATCATGCAAATTGGGCTTGTAGTTGATCGCTAGTTCAAAACCTTTGTTGAGTTTGAGAATGAAGATATCCTCGATATTTTTTCTAGTGTTTAAGAAAGGTATTTGCTGATGCGTGACTTGCTAAGTTTCTACTTTGGATGGGCTTGGCAAGATTTGAGTTATAAATGGTTTAGTTTGGTTTAATCATTAGCAACTTCTCAAATCCAGTCCATGTTTACATGATTTTATTAACCTATTGTTGTGTGATAGAGGAGCTTTCAATGTCACTGTATGATTAGTTAAGGGTTCTTTTTCCTCAAGGCCAAGCTGTCCTCTAGAGAGTTCGTGTCATATATATATATATATATATATATATATGTTTTGAGAATTATATAGTAATCTTTTATTGATTAATATTTATTAAAAATTATGCTTGTGATATATTTATGATTTAAGTAATGTATAATAAATAAGGAAGGTTATTTTTTTTCCTTTTTCCCACATCAAGAGAAGAAAACCTTTCAAATCTCATGCGTCTCATCCCTCAACGTTTTAACTTGAAGCGAAAATCACAAATCACAAATCCTAGTGATTCACGACAGAAAATAAAAAAGAAAAATAATGAAAAAAACGGTGAAAGGGAGTGCCCAGCCTTCGTCGCTGGCAACCTACGTCATCGTGAGCCGGAGTTGTCGCCGAGATGACGCCAAACACAGCCACCATAGGGCAAAGAGGAGGCTCGATCGCGAATCGCGATAAATGGTGAGAGAAAGAGATAAATAAGGCTATGTTTGCCGCAACTATAACTTCTCAGCTTTTCAGTTGCAGCTGTGCTTGTCCCAGGAAGTTGCTACGGGAAAGCTACTGTGGGGAAACTAGCGGCTTGTTTGTTGTAGCTGTGTGAAAACAGCTGTGGGGCAGTTGTTTTTGAAAAATTGATCATTCTGCCTCTTTTCAATAAATTTGTTTGTAAGAAATCTGTGACACTCACTTATTTAATAATTCAAAAGCAGAAATGAAAAATACTGATAAATTTATTTGAAGTTTATAAATATGTTCAAAATAATGATGAATTTATTGAAATTCATTATCAGCTTAAATTGTAGTTGGAAATTCGAATTCCCTGCGTCCAACCTATTCCAACAATTTCAGGGTACCAAATGCAATGTATTAGAGATTGTAATATCAAAATTCAGCGCTTCCAACGTATTCTCAACAGTTACAAACTTCAACTTTATTCAGCCAAGCACATAGCGCTAACTCCAACAATAAAGAAGATTATCTGAAATGCTTACTTGCAATTAGTACAAATATTTTGCATTAATTATAATCTGTCTGAATAAAGTACAATAAAAAAATAGAAAGAAAATACTTCTTTGTTTACATTATTAAATGTGTGGTTTATTGATGATTTTATGGCTGCTTCTCTAGCCTTTTATGAAAGAAATTATTGCCAATGCCTTTAAAGACTGTGTGGTATCCTATTTCAGGCATAATTTATGCAACAGTGAGAGAGTTTGTGGAACTTCAAATTATATTGTTTTGAAAGAATTTCATTTAGTCATGTTATTGTTTGGAGAAATAAACTATAGGTGATGATCAAAGGGTATCTAATAACATTCATAAAGCAATTTATTCATGCAGGAAGGCTGAAGAATTCCACAATTGCTTAATGCAACACATTACTCCATAATAAAAAAGAGGACATAATTTCATTTCATCATTTTAAAGACAACTTTTTCTGACATTTATCTTTTTTTGTTCTATCTTTATAGGCATGCATGAAAATAAGGACTTAGAACCTTTTCAAAAAAGAGTAGAGCCACTATATGGAATTATTTTTCCTCAACTGTTACAAACTGAAAAAGCTTCCTGGGAAAGACGGAATTAAAGCATGTAGAAGTTTTTCTGAACTGTTGGAATAGCCGTCAAATTGAGTATTACACGTAAAAACAATAGAAAATTACAGATACACACCTCACTTCACAGTGAGGATCATGAGTGCAAAAAAAAAGTCTAATACTATTAAAATGGTAATTAATAAGATGATTATATTAATTTTAACGTTCAAATGATGTAGCTCCCGTGCTAAACTTTCCCAAAATGATGTGCTCCATTCCTGATCATCATCGTCATGGGAATCCTCCGAACTGTCTGCCCAACGGAAGAAGTGACATTGTTCTGCGATGCTCCGTGGGCAGCTATAAAACTTTTTGCCATAGATGTGCGGCTGACGTGACGTCAGTAGAGAAGTTTGGAGGCCACATTGGCAGAGCAATTGCCGGCCTGTCCCTACATTTCTTGAGCTCATGTTTTTTTGACTGCAACGGAAGAAAAAAGAACAGACAATTGTTGTTATGAATAAACCCGCTTCAACATTATAGATGCAGTGAGATGAATAAATACAGTAAACAGTGACTCAAACAAACTTCTTTACACTGAAGGCACAAAGATGGCCACTGATGTATGAAAAAGAATAATAGGAAAAAATTCCTCCATGGATCGTTTTCTTTAGTGATCATATTTATATGGGGGCAATGGTCTAAAAAATTGTAAACATTATCACTTTTTTTTTTAATATTTATTAGAAAGTAATAATAATAATAATTGAATGGCAATAAGAGGTATTATATGTGATGGACCTAAACAGGATATATAATAAAGCTGCAAAAATGAATAAAGGTATTGCATCACTTATATTAGCTCTTAATAAGAATGCTAAAAATGAATTGCATCACGTATATGTAAAATGAGAAAAGCTATGTATAAAGTATTGGAGTACACAACTATGTATTCTTGTTCTCAGCATGTAGAGGTATGCATGCTATCCATATCTAATAATTCCTACATTGATTGAATCATTAGGGGATGGGAACAGTTCTGCTCTGAATTGTTCTATAACCCAAATCACAATGATCATAATCAATATCCTCCATAATCATGGCTTCCAATTTCAAAATCAAAATTTTCCTTGGATGTATCTGATCTATAGGTGTGTTAACCATCCTTTTTTTACTAATCATAATAGGAACCTTGAATCATATTTTTAGTTAAAGGTGCCAGCTTTTTTTGCAGCACGAAACAAAAGGTCGTCAATCAAACTTTGGGCAGGATGACCTTCTGGAAACCTTTCAATAAATCTTTCAACATGCACAACTACTTCCTCATTGCTCATATACTGATAAAGACCATCTGATGAAAGCACCAAAAGCTGATCATTTGGTCCCAATTTATGGTGACAAAGAGAAGGAACACAGGAGACATATGGTGCAGTTCCAATGAATTCATTCCTGAACATTTCTAGTTACCCATCATTCCACTTGGCCCGAAATAGAACAAAATAAAAGAGAGAAGCCATAAAAATCTTCAGTTTAATGAAATGATATTATAAAACACAATTAATATATAAGAGGGTATATCATTAAAACCAAACTAATGAAAACACAAATTACAACAAGTCGAAATAAATAATAGAGAACTATATATACATAGCACACAATTCTTACGTATTTACATATCTCACACAAACTTCCATATTTACATACATAGCATTTCAGTGTTTCGAAATCTATGCATGAAAATGTGTATTTCACTTTTAAAAAGTGATAATAGAGCTATTTTTATATAATACTAAAAAACTTAGTGTTATGTGCATAAATATAAAAGTTTAGATGTGAGATCTGCAAATGCATAAGAATTGTGTATCATGGATGTAAATGCCCCTAAAAAATAAACATCGAAGTTTTCTCGAAAAATTTGCCAGCCTCATGAACTCATTCTCCACTCATTTCAACTAAGAATTTCCTGTGTTGCTAAATTAATAGTCAATCAGAAAATTTCAGTTGTAACTAAAATTGCTCTTTGAAAAGAAAAAAATAAATATTTGGGTTCCTCTTCACCCTCACTCAAATGCTCTAAGTTTCCTTTATTGCAGTTGATCAATTGAATAAATACTTTGCTTCCATACATAAAAACCAAAAAGAAATATATCCAGAATGAACAGTGCTACTAATCCAAGCTATTTGCTAGAGTGAAGTTGTGGTCATTAATTTACAATGATTAATGATACACAAGACTAATATCAGAGAGATTAATCTGAAATCTGCCCAAAAACAAGTCTCTTGGACTTTGATTTAGACAAAAAAAACAGACGTTGCAGCAACGTTGATGCAGTAATTGCAGTAAACAACAAACCAAGTACAGATTCACAAGCATAATTAAAAAAAAGAAAGACACAAAACAGACTTTTAAATTCCAAACACTGCACTATATGTGACCAATTAAAATCCTCAGCAGGCAAAATCTTTAGTAAGTAGCTAAACTTGCAATTCAATGATTCCTCTTCAAGCCCTCCATCGAAATTCATCAAATCCCTACTTGAAGTGAGTTGATAATATAAAAACTTCCTGTGGCCTTAATTTTTGGATATACAATCTCTTCAAACCATCAATAATGGAAGTGACAGAGCTTAACGGAATCTACAAACTCATAGCCAAAATATGATCTCAAAAGAAATGAACATCCAAAGTCGAATGGAAGATGGTGTTTGAAACTTGGGAAGGCCTCTATAAATGGTTTATGAGACAGATGAACATGCAATTTCCCAAACATGTTTATGAGATTGATGATCAAGGTACGAACACATTTCCATGTACAGTTTCAATATTAATGTTCAAAACATTATAGTTTTCAGTTCATCCAAGAATGACCAACTACATCACTTTCATTTATTATTCATGATGTTATGGAAACAAGCAAATTTATTTCAATATTCCAAAGTGTGAAATCATTATTGACACAGTGCATTTTTTGGGATTTATTGACACACTTCACATATGACACTATACAAGTATCTTTGTAATTCATGATTTTAAAAACCTTTCCAGGTTGAATCCGAAGCATCCCTCATCCTAACTCAAGTAGTTAAGCCCATCAAATTCTTTAGTGAAAAAGTAAACAAAATTTGGCAAAAATGGTCAACCCACTAATGGGACTTATAAGCGATTCTACGAGCCTAGAAAAAATAAGAACAATACTTGATGCCTCAGGAGTTTATACCTTTCAAAACTCACAAATTTGATTATTATTGAGTGCTTATGTGATGCAACGGTTACCACTGCATTCATGGGACGCCCAAGCTGCTCCAGGTTTCAAGAATGATAATAGGAGACATCTATGAAGGATCATCAAATGGGATCCTGCTCAACATTGCAATGACTTTGATCCATTATGTCCAATAATAAGATACTTGTAGTTTTTTGGTTGCTTCTCTCCATCATGGATCAAACTCATTGAAATGTTGAGAAGGATCCCTTGTAGATAGTGGGGTCTCTAAAACATAGCATTTAAACTTTTGTAAATGTTCTATTTAAGTATATAGTTTTTTGTGAACTATAACGAAGATTCACAAATCCTAAGTGGCATCAAAAGAGGCAAACTTCGCATTCTTCATTAGCAATCCTCTCAAAAGTGGTCTTGCAAACTTATTTTCTTTTTTTAACATTAAAGAAGATCATTTTCAAGAAACAGTAAACCAACATTCTATCACCACCAACAAAACAATATGAAAATATGGAAAATTCCATTATGTAGCTACCTCTTTAACTATTTGTTTACCAAGATCAACTCTATTCATTCATTAAAATAGCCACATTAGAAGTTATAAAGGATTACTGCCATCCAAGTTACAAAATCAAATCACCGAAAAGAAGAATTGCAGTTCACAAAAAATAGTTTTAGCAACATTTGAATAAACTAACGAATTTTAATAAACTACAAGTAATAAAATATGCTCCAATCATCCGGCCACTATCACATCAATAATATGTTCCCTCAATGATGTCATCTTGCTTGCACCTTCCCCATCAGCAGAACAGCAAGTGAGTCTCCAACTCAGCGGCGACTCAGGCCTGCTCACTCTTTATTGAACCAACTAATCCAAAGAAGTTCAGCATTGGTATCCAATTGGTTTAATATGTTCAAAAGAGGATTTGATATTTGCATAACATCTTCGGGCATTAGTGAAACATGAATACATGAATTAACTAAACAATCTAAATAATCCATCGAGAACCATTAGAACCAAGCTTTCATTCTCTCTTAATAATTTGGTTTCAAATAAATCCACCGTGTGAAACATGAATCATGAATACATTTATAGTCTCTATAACCTAAAGGGGAGTTGCTTATCTTGATTATACAAGACTTCGTGCATGATTGATTGACCCAATTCTGCATGGGCTCATTAAAGTTTTCGTATTGTGTTAGTTATATAATGGAAATGAGCTTGAAATCATCCCATGGGGAAGAGGTGGTAGAAAGTTCAAGCTAAATGTATTAGTTTCAAAAACCCCAATTCTATTAAAAAAAAAATGAAAATTTTATAAGTGATTTTTTTTTGTTTTTAAATTTTTAAGAAATTTTAAATGCAAGAGAAACTTCCTATGGAATTTTTGTTCATAATGTCAATAGGATTAACTTGGTTTAAAATAATACAAGTTGTCAATAGAGAGCAATAAAATAATAAAAGTACTCATTACAAAACCCTAAGTCATATTCTATACTCATAGGCATTTCAAAAATGGTATATGCATATTTCTCTATTGATTGTGTAGTTTTAAGGAGAATATGTCTATTGTCCTAAATCTACATTTTCAATTTCTTATGTCAATATGAACTCCATCAATATCTAAAATTCATACTATTTTTTAAACAATAACATGGACACTACTAATTGTTGAATGACATTTGAATTTTATAAATGACATTGAAACGTGTATAACTTTAAACCTAATTCTAATATCAATTCTATTAATCTCAGAGATCCATAGAAAATAGAGAATCTAGCCTAGCATGAAATATAATAATATCAAATAAACATATTTATTGCACAAAAAAAGTGTGACTTAAAAGTGTTGAAATAAAGATAAACAGAATAAAAATGATAGAATTTGATGATTTCTCTAAGATCATTCACTGAATTGTATTCTTGCTCCATTAATAAAAGCAAACTCACTCTCAAACCCTTTTATAATAAACTTTCTCACACTAAGCACTCATTCTAGGCAATCACACTAACTGAAAAATACTCTTGCCTTCCCCTCTCATAGTCTCTCTAGCCTCCTCTTTTATAATACATGCTTATAAAACTTCTTCCCCTCTATAAATTATAAATTTGACCTTCAATAGTTGTCATATTGGGGTCATCATGCGGTGACTCTATAGTTGGGTGTCGCAACACTGACTGGTGGTGTTGCAACTCTAGGCTCCTGACACTGCAGATCTTTTGAGTAATGATGTTGATCATAAATAACAGCGTGGTGCTAGATGTGGTGGCATTGCAACACTAATCTATTTCATCCACTTGCTTGACATGGCTTGGCATGGTCTTGACAGAGCTCCATGGTATTGATTCTAGGCGCTGAGGCATTGCATTTAGCACTTCAACATTAATCAAGTGGTGTTTATGCATTGATCTCTAAAAAAATCACTAGGGAGCTTTGAGCTTGTGTTGTGTAAGAGAACTTAAGAAAAATAACCAAAATATGTGTTTATGCTTAAACGTTTTCTATGATTTATGTGTAATTATCTATTATATATGCAATTCTCTCCCCCCCCCTCTAAAGAAATATCATAAAAATTTGGTGAAGTTGATCAACCATAGCACAGGATGACAACGCCTCAACGCTATGGACAAAATCCTAATTAAAATATTTTTCGAGAGCTCAATAGCTAAGATTCAAGTGATCAACATCGTAGTGCTAATTTTAGTGCCACAGTGCCCGAATGCAACATGAAGTTGCCAAGAAGAAGCCATGCAAAGCCAAGTGGATGAGAAAAATCTAGCACCACAACACATTGTACTGCTATTACAACCAGCCTCTTAGATCAAGACATAGACAAGACAAAGCCGCGACATCAGGAACCTAGAGTTGTAGCACTGCTGCAAAGTGCCATAGTTTTATATTTCAATGTCACAACCCAAAGCTAGTGCCACATCGCCTTAAGTGTAGAGGTATGATTTGATGACCCTAACAAGACAATTATTGAAGGAAAAATTCAACTTCATGGAGAGGGAGTGATCCTTACTGAATTTTCTATATAAGAATGGTGTTGAAGAGTTTGTAGATGGTTAAAAGTAAATTTCATAAGCATTTTTCATATTATGATGTAGAGAGTGAGTCCTTAGTGTGAGAAAGTCATTGTAAGAGAGTTTAAGTGAGAGTTTGCATTATTTTGTGAAATAAGGCTACGATTCATAGGAGATCTTGGATAATTCACTTGGTTTTATCTCATCTTTCTCTTGTTTCTTTATTTCAACATTTGTATTCTCAAATTGTTTGATTGCAAGAAAGAATTCTATGTAGTTTTATTATTTTATCATGCTAGGCTAAACTCTTTTATCCTTATAGAATTCCAAGATAAATAAAATCAATGTAGACTTAGGTTTGAGAATATAAAAATTTTAAAGAGTTGTTTGTGAAATTCCATTTTTTTTAGCAATTTGAAGTGGTCATGCTATTATTTAAAGAAAACATGTAGATTTGAGATATCCACAAAGTCATTCTCCTTAACATTTTATAATCAATAGGGAAATGTACATGTTCCAATTTTGAACCACCTATGAGCATACATATGACTTAGGGTTTTGAAAATTAGTATTTTTGTTGTTATCGATGGAGGAAACTATTACTTTTGTCTAATTACAACTTACATTATTTAATTTATTGCGTTATATTTTTTAATTCAAAATCCATAGGAAGTTTATCTCACAATTGAAATCTCATTATCAGTAAAATCCAAAATAAAACTTTTGAAACATTCAATTAATTTGAATAGAATTAAGATTCGTTAGACTAGTGTCCTTAATTTCAAATTTATTCTCTTATTATCCCTAACAATAGTGCAAAACTTGACCCGATCCAGCACAGACTCACGTAAGTGCATGTATCATGTTTGTAATATATGAATTTGTGTCAAAAGTCATCCCATAGATATAAGAAATGAATAAAGATGTAATCAAGGACATCAGAATAACAAACCCCAATTTTATTCAAAGTAATTGAAAGTTTAAAAAGTTTTACTTTGATTTTTTTCTAAAAATTAGATTTCAAATGTGAGATGCACTGCTTACATATTTTGTGTTTAAGAAAACAAATAAATAAATTAGATTTAAATAATGTAAGTATCCATTAATAATATTTATAGTTAAAGGCCTCCATCAATAGTAACAAAAATACTCATTTTCAAAAGCTTAAGCAATATTTATATACTCATAAGAACTTCAAAAAAGAAAATGCACATTTCCTTATTGATTGCAAAGTGTTAAGGAGAATAAATACGTTATGAAACTTCATGTGCAAATATAAACTACTTTGATGTATCAAATTCACATGACTTTTTAAACAATAGTATGCCCACTACTAATTGCTAAATGAAAATAAAATTTCACAAACGACTCTTTAAAATTTTTAAATATTTAAACTTACTTTTACATTTATTTTATTAAACTTAAAATTCCATTGAAAGAAAAGAATTTTTTCTAACATGAGAAGAGAAACAAATTATATAAAATTCTTTATTATAATTAAATAAAGTGAGAATATAAATATTGAAACAAAGAGATAATATATGGAAGAGATAAGACTTTGTGAATTGATAAATCCTCCACGTTCTCCATTGAATCATATACTTGGTTCACCAACACAATGCAAAATATAACTTAAACTCTCTTATAATGAATTTCTCACACTAAATACTCACTCATGGTACTCACACTATGAAAATGCTTATGCAATACAACTTCTAGCCTTCCACACACTCTCCAACACCATCTTTATATAGAAATCCTATTGAGAACTGCTCGCCCATCTGAGAATTCAAAATTTTATTTCAATAACTATCTTATTGTGTCATCGTATCACGAATCTACAGTTATGGCCTTGAGGTATTGGCTCTTTGTCGTGGCATTCAAATCTGGTAATGTAGTGCTGGGTAGTGGCATTGCAGCTCAGGATTCCTAGTGTTGTGACTGTTTCTTCTCTATCTTTTGGTCCAAGAAGATGGTCATTGAGCAATGAATGTGATAACACCGGGGTGTTGGATCCTTTATATCAACTTATCTTGGAATAAATTGATCATGATACATGCAGGCATTGAGCTTTTGAAAAAAAAATTTACTAGGCAATCTAGCTTTAGCACCATAGTGTTGGTACTTAGTGTTGCGGTGCTCTAACAAACTTCACTAAACTTTTTTTATGTTTCTTTTTAGGGCATACTTGCACATAGAATACTCAAGTATACGGAAATTAAAAAACAAACTCTAAATATAAACATCTATTTATGATTAATTTTCTTAAGTAAAAATTAGACCTAATTATTGATCTCATTTTTTGTCACATAGGGCTTGCACGGACATCACCCCTTATTTCAGCACAACAAAATTGGTCAAAAAACTCAACCTAACTTTTTTTTGGCATGGCATGGTCACGCTAGGCTCGAGCATGACCATGCTTGAAAGTTCCTCGACGTGGTCACGTCTAGCCTAGGCGTGACCACATGCAAAAGTTCCTCGGCATGGTCATGCTAGGCCTGGGCGTGATCATGCCCAAGCAAACTGTCTTGACATGTCAGCGATCTGTGGCCTTAATCCAAGGATTGGGCCATGAACAATCACCATGTTTTGTTGGCGGTGATCCATGGCTCATTAACCGTTCGATGAATCACTTCCATTGATGGACCACATAATCAGACGGTGACGGAGGACCCTGTCACCGCCTTCCCAGCCTATACATATGCGGTCTTTGAAGCTCTCCAGGACACACCAACTCACTCCTATATAGTCCTCTACAATCCCAGTTCTTTGGCATGATAGCCCGAGCAGAGGAAGAAGAAGGAAAATAGTGCTTCGGCCAAGTTTCCTCCTCCTGTCAGTCTTTTTCTTTCGGTAAGCTTCTTGCTTACTTTAATTTAAGCATTTTAATTTTTAAAAATTTTTAATTATTAAATCTGGAGTTAATTTTTTTGGCTAGATTAATCAACTCAATAGCCTCGGACTAGGTTTGGGTTTAGGTTCGACTCAGGTCAGTATAAACCCAACCAAACCCTAACTCACTTAGTTAAAACCCTAAACCTTACCTAGGTCTGACTCAAACCTGACCTGACCCGAACCCAACCTAATTTTGACTCACTTAGTCAAAACCCTGAACCTAACCTAGGTTTGACCAATACCAGATCCGACTTAAGCTCTAACTCAGTCAAAATCCTAAAGTTAACCCAAGCCTGACCCAAACCAGACCTGACCCGAACCTTAGCCTAACCCGGGTTTGACCAATGCCCTAACTCACTTAGTCAAAGCTCTAAACCTAACCTAAGTTTGACTAAAACCAGACCTGGCTCGAACCCTAACCTAATCTAAGTCTNAACCCTAAACAACTTTTAAAAACCCCTTGAACCTTGAGTTCATTTGAACTTATTATATTGTTAAATTAATCATCCAAATTTAAATTTTGATTTAGTGAATTAATTTATCATGTGCTAAATGAACCTTGATGTTTTAATTATCCCATAAGTGGGGTACTTAGACATTCACTTGATGTTTTATTTAAGAGTTATGCGAGTGGTTGTCCTTAAGGGCAAGCTGAATTATTAAAAAATATTGTGCTCAAGATTAAAGACGGGCTTGTAGTGTTTTAAAGTTATCCATAATTAATTATGTTTCTCTTTTCTAAAGCTCATTAAACAAATTCAAATCATACCTAATTCACTACTAAGCCCTTAGGACTTATTTTATGGATAAATTTGTAATAATAAGAAAATGTTGAATTGAGCGGATTTAATTCTCATTGAAAGATTGCACTAATCACCAATTAGAGGCTTCAAATGAGTAAGTTATCATCTTCCTAGCTCAAATCCACTTCCTTAGGATCATCAAATTAGGTTAACTTCCAAGTCATATTAATTTAGGAAAATTACAATTTTACCCTTATCGAAGAAAAAATGACAAATTATTTTCTACCTCATAGCCCCCTTATGTTTCAAGTATCTAAAAGAGTTCATTATGATCAATATTACCCATTTATCCTTTGGCTTAGCATAATATTTAATTAGGTCATTAAAATCCCATAATTACCATTTTACCCATAAGGCCTTCCACTTCATAAATCATTAAATTCAACTCAAATGAATTTGAAACTTTCTTGGTACCTCACTCATGGGTTAATTAAACTATCAAAGGTGAAATTATAATTTTTTGATTTTTATTTAATTTTTATATTTATTTTTACGCTAAAATAGTGACTTTCAATGTTAATTCATTTAATTAATCAAAGTAAATTTCTTGTCCTTAAGAAAATTATTAAAAGTTCACTTAGGTTAGAGGACAACTTAGACCCAATTTCATGATTTTTTGAGTTATATTTTAATTATTTAAATTATTTAATCAGTTTAGTTATTAATTAAATAGAAAATATAATTTAATTTAAAAAATTACTTTTTATATTTTTATTTAGTCTCTTTAAATTTAGAGAACTCAAAGAAATAAACTTTTCATTTTTTATGATTTTTATTTTATTTATTGTAATTATTTTAATGCAAAATCAAGGAAAATACATTTTTAACATTTAAAATTACGTAACTTTATTAATAAAATTAAAAAAATGTTTTAAGTGGTCCCAAGTAATTAAGGAACAATTTATGACAGTTTGGTGTATTTTCTTATTTTTGTGATTTTTAATTATTTCTAATTATTTTAAAATTAAAAAATAGCTAAAAAATGAACAATTTATTTTAATACAATTTTATTTTCCATGAGTGCCCCTGGTCACAGGGATCACTTCAAACCACTTTTCATAAATTTTNAATATAATTTAATTTCAAAAATTACTTTTTATATTTTTATTTAGTCTCTTTAAATTTAGAGAACTCAAAGAAATAAACTTTTCATTTTTATGATTTTTATTTTATTTATTGTAATTATTTTAATGTAAAATCAAGGAAAATACATTTTTAGCATTTAAAATTACGTAACTTTATTAATAAAATTAAGAAAAATGTTTTAAGTAGTCCCAAGTGATTAGGGAACAATTTATGACAGTTTGGTTTATTTTCTTATTTTTGTGATTTTTAGTTATTTCTAATTATTTTAAAATTGAAAAATAGCTAAAAAATTAACTATTTATTTTGGTCACAGGGATCACTTCAACTCACTTTTCATAATTTTTTTAATACTATTTTATTTATTATAATTATTTTTGTGAAAAAATCCCATTTATCTTGAAATATAAATTTTGATATCAAACACATTTCAAATGGGTTTCAAATTTTTACAATGGCTCAATATGTTCATTGTATTCACTATGGATTAAATTTTGTGATTTATTGAATTATATTTTATTTCTTAAATTTTTATGATTTTTAATGACTTAGTTACCTAAGATAATACACCTAATTATTTTAACTCACTTTATATTTTTTCTAGGGTCCCTCTGACCATAGTGAACCTACTAAAATAAGTTTCATATTTTTTTATTTATATTTTAATTTATATAATTATTTTAAGTAAAAATGGGTAATTTAACTTTGAAAATTAGGGCTTTTAGGGTTAGGGTTGCTCTCTGACTTTGGAAAATTTAGCAAGCACTCATAATCATAGGGAGAATAAGCCCCCTAAATTACATGTCATGGTGATTAGTATTTAATTAAATAAAACTAAAAAAAAGTATGGAGTATTTAATTAATTTAAAACGAAATGCATGACAAATAATTTTTTTTTATTCATAATTTTCTTCTCTGCTCAATGAGCAATAGGATATTTTTATGGTTTTCCAACACCAAGTTATGATTTTTTAAAGTTTATGAATTTATTTAAATAAAAAATACCCTATTTTTCTACTTATCCACGCAGTGCCCACGTCAACCTCGGCGTCTCCGAATGCATGTACGGTGGACTCTAATTCATTGCACTTTCCATGCAAGCTTGCCGTGCAGCCTGCAGTTCATGTATCGTAGCTTCGTCCAACGTGATATAGACCGTTCACTGAATACACGCGCAATCCAACGACTCCTGGTCATCGTCCCCAACTGACCTAACCCGAGGAACACACACTTTCTAGACCTAATATCTCGCTCGATACTCAACCAAATCACACGGGGATTGATTCTACACCTGCATCTAGTCAAGGCGAACATATCCATACGGTTGATGAAACATGAAATTAAACTTTTCTTTATAAAAGCCGAAACCGAGCTCAAATTTGGGGGAAGATAGGTCAGGGTACACCATATCTTCACAATACATTAATCCATGGTTCATTTAGAATGGATATTTATCCAATTCTATGTGAAATGCTTAACTTGGTCTTTTGCCCTTAGGCACCTCCAAATTACCTAACTGCCCTTGGGACCCAAATTTGACTAATATTCCCAAATTTCGCCAAAATACCCAAAATTGATCAAAATCCATTTCAAACACCTTGGATACATCCAAATTTGNTTGAAAAATAAATTTTGATATCAAACACATTTCAAATGGGTTTCAAATTTTTATAGTGACTCAATATGTTCATTATATTTTAAATTACTTAATTACCTAAGATAACACACTTAATTATTTAAACTCACGTTATATTTTTTCTAGGGTCCTCTGACCATAGTGAACCTACCAAAATAAGTTTCATATATTTTTTTTATTTATATTTTAATTTATATAATTATTTTAAGTAAAAAGGGTAATTTAACTTTGGAAATTGGGGCTTTTAGGGTTACAGGTGTTCTCTGACTTTGGAAAAATTATCAAACACTCCTAATCATAGGGAGAATAAGCCCCCTAAATTACAAGTTATGGTGATTAGTATTTAATTAAATAAAATTTAAAAAAATCCTGGAGTATTTAATTAATTAAAAACAAATACATAACAAATAATTTTTATTTTTAATTCATATGTATTTTCTCTGCTCAATGAGTATCAGGATTTTTTTATTTTATTTTTATGGTTTTCCTACACCAAGTTATGATTTTTTAAAGTTTATGAATTTATTTAAATAAAAAATACCCTATTTTTCTACTTATCCACGCAGTGCCCACGTCAACCTTGGCGTCTCTGAATGCATATGCGGTGGACTCTGATTCGTTACACTTTCGATGCAAGCTTGTCGTGCAACCTGCAGTTCATGTCCTGTAGCTTCGTCCAACGTGATATGGACCATCCACTGAATACACGCGCAATCCAACGGCTCCTGAACATCATCCTCAACTGACCTAACCTGAGGAACACACGCTTTCTAGACCTAATATCTCACTCGATACTCAACCAAATCCCATGGGGATTGATCGTGCACCTGCATCTAGTCAAGGCAAACATATCCATACGGTTGATGAAACATGAAATTAAACTTTTCTTTATAAAAGCCCAAACTGAGCTCAAATGTAGGGGAAATGGTGTATACCTTAGCCCAATAGGTGAGGCTTTGATTGTGTGTGTTCTGAAGCTTCGTTGTGAGTCCATGAAGGTCCTTCATTTGTTGTTTCAAGCAGAGATTGAGTCTGTGTAAGAGTTCGATTGGAGGGTGGTGCAACCTTGGTTAAAGTCTAGTGCAGAAGACTCAAAGGATAGGGCTTTCAGTGGTGAACTTCTCCTTGTGTCTGGTGAAGCTCAGAAGCAAGTTAATTTTGAGATTGGTGGAGTTTAGTGGGATGTCCACCAAATTGCCCTATTTTTGAGCTCTGAAAATGAGCTCATGCAGGAGGAATGGGTGGCTAAAGACAATGGGATTTCACTTAGGAAGGTTGAAGGGAGCTATAGAAAAAAAAATGGTAGAGTTTCCTCGAGATTTGACACTTCTTCCCATTGGCCATGAGAGGGGTCTTATTTATAGGCCAGGCCATGTTGCCAGCAAGGAAAGCCAGGGTGGCCAAAGTGCAGCTTAGGTAGAGGGGAAATTCGGTGCAAGTGACCAATGAGAGGCTGACACACTGGATGGGTGTAATTTTGGTTTGGTCCATGGGGGAGGCTCCTCAGTTTTGTTTTTTTCAGTGACTAAGTCGTTCAACCAGGGCAGTGGAGGTGGCTAGCAGGCTAAAGAAACTCAGAGGGAGGTTTAATGGTGATCAAGATGCAAGTTTAATTATGTGATGACAAGTTTAGGTCACTTAGCCAAATATGGGAAGGGATCCCCCAAATCAAGGGACCCTTGGTTCATCGCTCAATTAGGGTGGGCTAGGTGGATCTAGGTTGGGTTTTAGGGTCCAAAAGTTGGCTATGGTGGCCATGTCTGGGCTAGACCAAGTGACTTGAGGTGAATTTAGGGTTTGGGTTCAATAACATGGTTTGGACTTGAACTTAGGTTTGGGCTTGGCTAAGGTTTGGTTTTGAGTCAATTGAAGGTTCAATTTGGTGTGGAGCATTGTCTTTAGGCATTTGAGTATCAATTGGGTTTAAACTGGTGTGTCATGAAGTTTAATTTGTGGGATTTGGATTTTGGGTTTTGGCTTGAGTTGGATTTAGGCTAGGTTTAAGTTTGGGTCTAAACCAATTGAAGATTCAAATTGGTCTAGGGGAGTGTTATGAAGAGCTTAGGATTCAAACTTGGGGAAATTGGGTTGGTTATGAAGTTCAATTTGATGGAATTTAGGGGTATGGTTGATACCGACTTTATGCTTATGCACAATATATCAATAGTTCTGATGGAATTTTTCACTTACATTTTCTTATTTTGTAACAAACCAAATACTTGATCGTGAAGAAAAAATAAGAATTTAATTATTTTTTAATTTATATATATTTATTTTGGGATACTACGTAAGTATATGTATCGTTATGAAGTAATATAAGATTTTTTGATTAAGACATGAACATCGAACCCACATGGAAGATTATGCAATATGCACTTTTTAGAAAGTTTTTTTAATTTTAAAAAGATAATTACTTAAACTAAAAATGATTTTTGCAGGAATTTAAAATTTAAATATTTTTGGTATGTTTGATATTTTAACAAAACAGTAACAACTAAAGTTTTTGTAGAAAAAAAATACTTAATATGAAAATATTTTTCTTCTTATCATGAATCAGTAATAAGTATAGGAATTATGTTGTGGAAGTATACAAATTGTGTTGTGCCAAATAGGAGCAATAATATTCTTTACACTTACT
>NEWO01000547.1:429895-440110 GCA_003013225.1 Phalaenopsis aphrodite | reverse complement strand
GTTCTTTCAATAGATGTTCACTAATTTTCATGTGAAAACATTCATTATCTCTTTCAACAGCAGGGTATTTCATAGATTTCACAATGTTAAAAGTCACTTCTTGATCATTAACTCTCATAGTTAATTATCCTTTTTGAACATCTATCATAGCTTTTCCAGTAGCTAAAAATGGTCTCCCTAAAATGATAGGTATTTTTTATCTTCCTGCATATATAAAATAATGAAATCCACAGGAAAGATAAATTTATCCAATTTCACTAACACATCTTCTATAACTCCCTTAGGATAGGTAATTGAATGATCCACTAACTATAGAGTTACAAAAGTAGGTGAGACTTCTCCTAATCCTAATCTTTTGAAACTTGATAGAGGCATAAGATTAATGCTGGCTCCCAAATCACATAAAACTTTTCCATAAAATTTTTCACCGATAGCACACGGTATAGCGAAACTGCCAGGATCTTTTAATTTTTCAGGAAACTTTTTCTGAATAATTGCACTACACTCTTCGCTAAGTGCAATAGTTTCATTATCCGTGAACTTCCTTTTCTTGTTCAGAATATCTTTCATAAATTTCACATAATTGGGCATTTGATCTAAATCTTCTACGAAGGGAATATTTACCGTTAACTTCTTAAGAATTTCTAAAAATTTAGAAAATTTTTTATTTTATTTATGTTACATCAATCTTTGAGGAAACAGTGGTGGAGGTTTCTCCACAGTAATTTTCATTGGTGTAAATGGATACTCTAAATCTGGGTACTCATGATCCTTTTCGTTTTCAGTATCCACTTTCTCGTTTTCAATTTTTGTTTCTTTTTGTGCCCATGTTTCCAATCATTTTCCACTTCATAATTGCATCGCTTTGATTTGTTCTTTTCCTTGATCTTTAGGATTTGGTTCCAAAGTACTGGGAAAAGTTCCTAATGTTCGGTTACTAAGGGCAGTAGCAATATGCCCTAATTAATTTTCAATATTCTTAATAGCAGTTCCTTGATTTTGCAATTGATTTCCTTGAATTTGTAATTGATTTCCTTGATTCTGCAATTGTTGTCCCATGTTTAATATCAACTCTTCCATAGACAACTACTTCTCCTTAATTTGAGCGTTATTGTTAAATCCCGGAGGATAAGAAGGTCTCTATAGTTTATATTTCCTTGGTTGGATGAATTTCCTAATGGGATCACTAAGTTGTTTTCCCATTATTGATTTGTAGAAGAATTGTTATTCCAATTAAAATTTGGATGATTCTTCCAACCTGGGTTATAATAGTTCAAATAAGGGTTGTTGGGTCTATTAATAACATTTAAAGTTTTATATGATGGTTGAACATCCACAACCTGGGTTATATTGACTACGGCAAGGAGTGAGACAAATGGAGGTCTAGGACACCCTGACCTTATTTATGCAATTTGCAAACTTTCTGGAGTGGAAATTGGAGATGAAGAATTTGTTTACCCTATGAAACCCATTAGTAAGGCCAATTTAAAAACTTATGAATCCCATGAGAAATGGAGAACTGGGAGTAGAAGTCAAGAACCTTCTACTAGTAGAGATGTTCCCTCTACAAGTTATGACCTTCCACATTCTAGTTCCCCTACCCTCACTGATTTGAGAATGAGTTGTCCTTGCAGCGGAAAAGCATAGAGTTAATAAATGAAAGGATTGGAGGTTTAGAGCATCGATATGATTATGATAGTGAGTACCTTCAGAGGCATTCAAAATTTGAAGTAGCCTATTATGAAGCTCAGGCCCGACACTACAGAGGTGAGCCTGATGTTACTTTTCCTGAGTGCCCCCGATATACTCAGTATCAACCCAATCCACCTGCTGATCAAGGCGATGAAAAGTTAGTTTGGGATTTTGATATTTAAATATAATTGATGTACTTATATTTGTACTTTTATTTATGTAATCCTTTTGTAATAGAAATGGATGTTTGTGTATTTGGACTTTCATTTTTATTATTATGTTGTACTTGGATAATTTTATTTTTTTATATAAAGTTAGTGTTATAGTTAAATTTGCATGTGTAGTTTAATAAATGTTGAGTAGTATTGTGATTTGTAATGTAATGTGATTTTTATTTTGCATTTTAAATTATTTTGTTTAGTATTATGATTGTGTTAGGAAATGTTGTGCTTGTTTAATGTTTTAGTTTTATACTTATTTCAAAATTTCATTACCCAGAAATTTCTTTAATAATTTATATGTGTAAAAAGCTCCTAATATTACAGACCACGTGAAGTAAAAATTTTGAGAAGGCCTGGAAAAATTTCAGAATGATGAAAATGCCTAAAATACTAAGGTATGATTTATATTTATAGTTTTTTTCAACCTGTATTATTTTATATTGAAAAAAATAAGTTTGGGGGAGGGAAGAAAAAAATTAACTATTAGATGTTCTCTATTTAATTATTTTCAAAAATTATTTATTTGATTTAATGTAGTGAATTTAATTCAGGTAACTATATTTTTGTAAAAATTTAAATATTATAGAAGATTTAAAGAAATATTTATTTAATGAAAATTAATTTTGTAAATTAAGATATTTAGTATAAAAGAATAAGATTATAATTAACTATTTAAAGTAAAGGAAACTATATTTTGAAGTATTAAGAATTTGGAAATTCATTTGAGAAGAAAAGATTGGGGCTCAATGATGTAAAGGCCATGAAATATTTATAAGGTAAATGAATGCTTTGAGTTTCAAATTTAGGGAAAGAAAGGTGATGTTCAAAATCATTAAAGGCTATCCAGATATAGTAATCCTCACTTGAAAAAAGGAAAAATAAAGGATTGAAAACAATCCCTGAAAAGAAAAGAAAAATATATAGGATTGAAAGCAATCCAAATGAAAAAGAGAAAAAGAAAAGAAAGAAAAAAATTATG
The DNA here is from genome assembly GCA_003013225.1 of Phalaenopsis aphrodite. Classification (NCBI taxonomy): domain Eukaryota; kingdom Viridiplantae; phylum Streptophyta; class Magnoliopsida; order Asparagales; family Orchidaceae; genus Phalaenopsis; species Phalaenopsis aphrodite. The sequence goes on along the minus strand of NEWO01000547.1, from coordinate 437,218 downwards.
GAAGTGAGGAGAAGCTTGAGGATATGCCCAATAAAAAATTGGCTTCACTGGACCGACTTAAAGGAAAAACCTAAATACATTCCTGAACTTATATTTATGGAATAAATCTTTTACTAGTAGAGTTCTCAAGAAGTTCCTATCTTTTGAATAGTCTAAGTGACTTAATATTGCAACATATAATCATTCTTAAAATGAATAGAAGACTAGAACTCTTAAACATGATGACTAAATAATCTTGTGGCTATAGAGTTAATTCAATTACTTAAATTTTTCTCTAAAAATTTCACTATGATATTTATTTAAATAAAACTTATAGTATTTCTGAATTAAAACTTTACTACAGTAGATCATAACTTTTATGTGGTACTAAAATTACTTGAGGACAAGCAATAGTTAAGTTTGGGGGATTTTGAACAGACAAACGTATGTTCAGATTTTCATACTTATTTATACTGTTTTTGATGATATTGCACTTTAAAGAAATGTATTTTTGATGTTTTTTTTGCAGGAATGATGAATTAGGGTCATTGGAGCAAAAAGATGCAAAAAGGAGCGAATTTGGAGCGAAAAGGACCAAAATGTGAAGAATTGAACTAGGGCACCGACGACGAGATTTTCCCGAGACTCCAGAATTAATTCATTCAGAAGGTCTGCCAACGGCGCCCTCTAGGTTGCTGACAGCGAGCTCGACGGCTATGCCCAATCAGGCTTTCAATAAGGCCAAATTTTGAAGGTATGCTTTGGCAACTCTTGGGAAAGCTCATCCACAACTTTAAAAGAGTATTTTGGCCAAAAGTTGAGATAGCCTAGAAGTTCTGGAGAGGTTGTGGAGGTTAGAAAAATTCCAATAGTGTGTAAAAATTGTGAGGAATTCTTCGAGAGATTGTAAGAGCGGAGGGAAAGTGAGAGATTTCTTCCTCCTTGTTGCTTCAAAGAGGAATTCTGTGTGCTGTAAAGAATGGAAGAGATTCAGAGGAACTTCGAGGATTTTTCTTGAGGAGAAATTAAAGATAAGTTATTTACTTGTTGTAGTTTGTATGAATTTGATTTTATATATGAATTCCAAGTTTTGTTGTGTTTTCCCCATGAGATCTGAGTAGTTTTTTCTGTCTTTCTCCTTGTCTCGAGATTTGTGAAATGGTAATTTAAATTGGTGAAGCCATGAAAATGTTTAAGAAATTGTGATGATCTTTTCACTTTGATATTCATTTACTTTTAATATAGCCAATTGATTTGTTAAAATATGTCGAGTGTTACAACTAAAGTGAAGATTACATCCAAGATTCAGAGAGGTCAAAGCCTTTGGAAGTTGGGTGCAAATAAATAGGGAAGTAATATTATCAGGCTTAGAATTGGAGATTTTAGAGTCATAGACTAAAATCCTCAATTTGGTCCTATCATTTGGGTGTTGAAGTGTAGATGTTAGCCCTCAGATGAGGGGAACATGGAAGCTCCATAGTGAGAGCCGGTATCCTCCCAGCCTAGCCGCAAATTCAGTAAATAAGTGTAGGATTAGTCAATGTTCTTTATGCTTGGAACAACGGGTAAAGAATAGGTATGCTCCTATTTGGCACAATATAATTTGAACTGATTCACTTTATCCATTCACTATAATTTCTTGACAAGGAGAATGATGCTTTTTTATTTATTGAATATCACATTTAGACCTTCTTTAGTATCATTGGTTATTTAATAGTTATTAAAATTACATAATTATTTCAATTTCCTATTAGTGACAGATAAACAAGTTGAACTTTGTTGTTGTGATTAATGTATTGCTTTTCTAAAATCTTAGTTCGTAGTTCTAAACTTACTTCCTATGGGATCGATATCTAGGACTCCATTAGAGCCATATATTACTTGATCGATAAGTATACTTGCATTGATAAGTGTGAGTTTACAATTATTGAATATTTATTTCGTCCATATTTATCGAATTTATAACTATTATTAAGGATTTGGTACAGTTGCTGAGGAAGTAAATCTTTTAGCAGTAGTATTAAATACTTATATTTTTAAGCATATATAAAGTCGCGGTCAGATACTGGCTCTCACTTCGGAGCTCCACGTTCCCCTCGCCTGAGGGCTAACATCTACACTTCAGCACCCAAACGATAGGAACGAATTGAGGATTTTAGTCTGGCACTCTAAAATCTCCAATTCTACGCCTGATAATTTTTATTTCCCTATTTATTTGCACCCAACTTTCAAGGACTTTGACCTCTCTAAATCTTGGATGTAATCTTCACTTCAATTGTAAAACTCAACATATTTTAATAATTCAATTGACCATATTGAAAGCAAATTAAGATTGAAGTGAAAAGATCATCACAACTTCTTTAAAATTCTCATGGCATAACCAATTCAAATCACCATTTAACAAAATCTTGAGACAAGGAGAAAGACAAAGAAAATTACTCAGAACTCATGGAGAAGATACGACAAAACTTGGAATTTTTATATAAAAGCAAAGTCATACAAACTTCAATAAGTAAATACAACTTATCTCTAATTCCTCCCCAAGAAAACTCCTCGACGTTCCTCTGAATCTCTTTCTTTCTTTACAACACACAAAATCTTCCTTCAGAGCGGCAAAGAGGAAGAAATCTATCACTTTCCTTCCACTCTTACAATCTCTCAAAGAATTCCTCACAATACTAACCACTCTCTACACTCTATTGGACACCAAAATTAACAAAGACTCAGTGGACACCCGTGGGTGGACACCCATGGGCACCCCCTTTTTCGGTCTCCAAATGTTTCTTTTAAAGTTGCAAAAGAGTTTTCAAGAGTTGCCCAAGCGTCCCTTCAAAAATTGTCCCCATTCAATGCATCTGTTGAGAGAACTGACGTGCTCGCCATCGACGGCCTTCTAGAATATTTAGTTATGGACTCTCGGGAAAAACTCATCGTCGGCGCCAAAGATCAAATCTTCGTATTTTGGTCCTTTTTTATTCCAAATTCGCTCCTTTTTGCATCTTTTTGCTCCAATGACCATAATTCAACATACCTACAACAAAACATCAAAAATACATTTCTTTATAGTGTAATATCATTAAAATCAGTGTAAAATATGTATGAAAATCTCAACATATTTTCCCTTGGTCAAAATCCCCCAAACTTAACTATTACTTGTCCTCAAGTAATTTTAGTACTACAAAAAAGTTATGATCTACTGTGGTAAAGTTTTAATTCAGAAATACTATAAGTTTGATTTAAGTAAATACCATAGTGAGATTTTCAAAAAATTTCAAGTAATTAAATTAACTCTGTAGGTATAAGACTATCTAGTCATCAAGTTTAAGAGTTCTAGTTTTCTATTCATTTCAAGAATGATTATATGTTGTAATATCAAGTCACTTAAAATATTCAACTGATAGGAACTTCATGAGAACATTACTAGTAAAAGATGTTATTCTATAAATGTAAGTTCAGGAATGTATTTAGGTTTTCCTTTTAGGTAGGTCCAAGTGAAGCCAATTTTTGATTAGACATCTCCTCAAGCATCTCCTCACTTATATATATATTTTTCATTTGGATTGCTTTCAATCCTATATATTTTTCTTTTTTTTTCAAGGATTGTCAATCCTTTCTTTTTCTTTTTTAAGTGAAGATTACTATATATGGATAGCCTGTAATAATTTTGAACTTCACTTTTCTTTCCCTAAATTTGAAACTCAAAGCATTCCTTTACCTTATAAGTATTTCATAGCTTTTACATCATTGAGCCCCAATCTTTTCTTCTCAAATGATTTCTAAGATTCTTAATATTTCAAAATATAGCTTTCTTTACTTTAAATAGTTAACTATAGTCTTATTCTCTTATACTAGATATCTTAATCTAAAAATTAATTTTTCTTACAAAAATATTCCTTTAAATCTACCATAATATTTAAATATCTACAAAATATAGTTATCTGAATTAAATTCACTACAAAAAATCATATTAAAATTTTTTGAAAATATTTAAATTGATAACTTATAATAGTTAATCTTTTTCTTCCCTCTCCCAAACTTAAATTTTTCAATATGGAATGATACAGGAGGAAAGAAAAATTCTAAATATAAATCATACCTCAGTACTTTAGGCATTTTCATCATTATGAACTGGTCTATAATATTATGATCCTTCTATAAATATAAATCATTAGAGAATTTGCTGGGTAATGAAATTTTAAAATAAGTACAAAACTAAACATTTTACAAACTATATTTCACTGACACATCATAATACTAAATAAAAATAATTACAAATATATCACAATGCAAAAAAAAAATCACATCACCTTACAATTTTACAAAGTACTAATCAAAGTCTATTATAACTACACATATAAATTTCAAACTTCAACATCAATCTAATCAAAATTATAAAAAAAATTCCAAAATACACTTCAAATACTCAAATAATGGCTTCAAGAGTGACTCTAAGAGTTCAAAACTAAGTTCCATGAATTTCTTCCAAATATTTTCTCCACATTCTCAATTTTTTTGGATCTCCTCAATGTGGAAGAAATTCAAGGTGAAAATAAAATATTTTTAGTTTGGAGTGAAGCTCTTACCGAGAGATCATAAAATCCGGTGTCTAAACGCTTTGAAATTGCCCCAAATCCAAGATCTTCTAGCCTTAAATCAAAATTTTCATTTTTTTAAGAGGAAGGGGATGATGAATAGTGGCGGCTGACTGGTCAAAATTGTGGTTAAAAGTGTTTTTTTGGTATCTCGCCGTCGGCGGGGTTGTCAGCGCCGTCGGTGGGGTTGTCAACGCCGTCGGCCAGCTCTGTTAAATTAAATAGCCTAAGTCTCGGGAAAAATCCGTCGTCGGCATCGTCGATGGCGCCATTAGCGTCGTCGATGGCGTCATCGGTGAGATTTTCATAATTGGTTCGATTTCCAAGTTTTTGCTATTTTGATAAATTTCAACCCTCGTCGACATCCGTTCAATCATTCTAGACATAAATTTTAAGTGATTAAATGATGTACTAACACAAATAAATATTCACAACACTAAACATCACAATTATATATAAAATCCAAGGGTTACAATACACGTTACACAACACACATAAGTTTGGTATTTTCTCAATCTTAATACATCAATTAAGCATCGCAATCCAAGCCACAACACTCTAAACACTGAAAACAAACATTTTATGCTCAATCTCAACTATACTGAGATCTAAAAGCAAAATTTGAAAGTAAAGCAAACACATAAGTTCAAATCAAATAACACACATAAAAATATAGGTAGAAAAGTAAATCTACTACAAACTAACGATAATTTCAAACAAAAACACTATAATCGCAATAAAAATAATGATAACTATGGGTTGCATCCCATAGAGCATTTGGTTTAACGTCTTCAGCCCGACCGATTAAGATAATATTCAGATTGACTGACCATTAAAATGTCTTTAAAATTTGGTCTTTTACCCTCAAAATATGGCTTTAATCTGTGTTCATTTACTTTAAATCTATTCCCAGTCTTCTGATCTTCAATTTCAACAACTCCGTAAGTATAAACTCGAGTCACAGTAAAGGGTCATAACCAACGAGACTTCAATTTCCCAGGGAATAACTTCAACCTTGTATTGTAAAGCAAAAATTGTTGTCCTGGTTTAAATTTCTTCTAATTAATCTTTTGATCATCAAATAACTTTAATTTCTCCTTATAAATTCTGTCATTATAATAAGATTCATTTCTTAATTCTTCCAATTCATTCATTTGTAACAATATTTTCTCACTAGCATCTTTAAAATTATAATTGAATTCTTTAATCTCCCAATATGCTTTATGGTCCAATTCTCTTGGTAAGTGACAAGTCTTTCCAAAAATCAGCCTGTAAGGAGTCATTCTAATAGGAGTTTTATAAGCAGTCCTGTAAGCCCATAATGCAGTATCTAGTCTAGTAGATCAATCTACTATACTAACGTTTACAGTCTTCTCTAGTATTTGTTAAATCTCTCTATTAGAAACTTCAGCTAACCCACTGGTCTGAGGGTGATAGGAAGTAGAGATTCTATGAATAACATGAAACTTTTCTGCCAATCTCTGAATGTAATTATTCCTGAAATGGGATCCTCTGTTATTGATAACCACTCTCGGCATTCTGTATCTAGTGAAAATGTTTTTCATTACAAATCTTGAAACACTTTTAGCATCACAACAAGGTAAAACTTGTGCTTCAATCCACTTTGAAACATAGTCTACCACAACTAATTTGTACAAGTTCCCAAATGAAGGAATAAATGGTCCCATGAAATCCAATCCCTAAACATCAAAAATCTCAACTTCTAACATGAAATTTAGAGGCATTTCATTTCTTCTAGATATATTGCCTACTCGTTGGCATCGATCATAAGTTTTTATGTATCTGTAAGCATCTTTAAAGAGAGTTGGCCAATAGAATCCAACTTGTAAAATTTTATAAGCAGTTTTATCAATTCCAAAATGTCCTCCAAATTCAGAATCATGAAATTTTTGAATAATTAGTTCATTTTCTTCATAAGGTACACATCTTCTCATAATAAGATCCTTACATTGTTTATATAAATAAGGCTCATCCCAAAAATATGCTTTCGCATCATGAATGAATTTTCTTTGTTGTTGCAGTGTTAGCATAGGTGGAAAAATATCACTTACAATATAATTAACAATATCAGCATACCATGGTTTTTTCCACCCATTAATATTATAAAGTTGTTCATCAGGAAAACTGTCCGTAATTTCATTGTCGGTGTCAGATAATTCTCATATTCTAATCTCGAGAAATGATCAGCTTTCTATCAATAACCACAAAATTAAATTCTTGTATCAAAAGTATCCATCTAATTGACCTTGGTTTGACATCCTTCTTTTGCATAAGATATTTAATAGTAGAGTGATGAGTGTGCACAACTCATTTTGTCCCAATTAAATAAGATCTAAATTTGTCAAAAGCATACATAATAGCCAACAACTCTTTTTCAGTAACAGTGTAGTTAATTTAAGCATCGTTAAGAGTTTTACTAGCGTAGTATATAACTTTAAAAATCTTATCATACCTTTGTCCAAGAACAACTCCAATAGCATAATCACTAACATCACACATCAGTTCGAATGGTTTCTGCTAGTTAGGTGAAACTATTATAAGGGTTGTGATTAGCTTTTCTTTTAATAACTCAAAGGCATTTAAACAGTCTTCAGTAAACTCAAATTTCTTGTCCTTTTCTAAAAGTTGGCATAGAGGTTTAGTAATTTTTGAAAAATCTTTAATTTAATGCCTGTAAAAACCAACATGTCCAAGAAAACTTCTAACCCCTCTTACATTAGTAGGAGGTGTT
>NEWO01000547.1:379072-394911 GCA_003013225.1 Phalaenopsis aphrodite | reverse complement strand
AACATTCTCGTATCAGAACCTAAAACAATAAACCAAGTTGGGGGCTTTAACCTGTCACTTTAAAGTCCTCTAACTCTACACCCATCAATGAATTTTTCCTTATTTATTGCACTCAATCATATGAACTACATTCCCATTCATACAACCTCATGTGATTCTTTTCAATTGTTGACTGAGACAATACCGGCCTGGTTCTTACATGTTCTCATAACAAATTTTAACATTTGGATTGACCAAATCAAGAAGTAAATGAAGTGCATGGATTTAAATCATCACAACTTCTTCCATCATTAAAGATCAATGCTCTCCACAACTTCCATCCAAAACTTAATTACTTATAATTTAAAGAAGAAAAATAAAGAAAACTACTCAGAATCCATGGAGAAAACAAAACCACACTTTAGTTTAAAAGAAAAAAAAATCATTGTCAAACCAACAACAAGTCTCGATTAAAACCAAAAGTAAACTAAAAAATAAAAATAAAAACTTATCTCAAGTCCTCCACCAAACTCTTGAAGCTCCTTTGAATCTCTTCTCTTTTACAATCACTCAAAATAATAACAAAATTGATAAAGTAAATAAAAGTGGTTCCTAAAAATCTCTCTGAACTAACTCCTAGAGAAGAACTTTCAAAACTTGCTAATTTTTTCAGGACTCGAACATTTTTTGACCTTTTGAGGACTCTTTTCTAAGTCCTCTCTTCTTTCTTTTATAATTTTCCAAGTGGTGCCTTGGGATCTCTTCAAAATATGTCTTGATTTGATGTATTTACCCAAGAGACGCATCCTTTCATGATATTTTTTTGTTTATGGTGGTTACAACCACCTATTAAGCCAACAGGTGCCTCAAACACCTCTTCAAAATTTGTGAAAATCAATTTTACTCATCTAGTAACTACCACTAGCGCTTAAGCGCGGGTCTCGGTGCTTAGGCGTGGACTTCTCTGTTTAACCAACGCTTAACGGCAGGATTCGGCGCTTAAGCGCCAAAACTCTTTCCAACAATTTTTCAATTTTTTGCTCCAAATTTGATCTTTTTTCACTCCTTTAAGCATTTTTTCCATTTTTACTTGTATCTACAAGAAAACAAAAAAATACCTTCCATTAAAGCATAATATCTAAAAAATAGGTATAAAAATGTGTATAAAAACACGATATATTTTAGGTGAATCAAAATCCCCCAAAATTAAAATGTTACTTATCCTCAAGTGACACTTCAATCTTTAAAAACCAAATATGTATGATATGTATTTGAGTTTCTTTAGGAGTTACTAAAATTTAGATTTAGAAATATAGTAGTCCAATTTAGAAAAAATAATTAGTAAATGAGACCAACTTAAAGTTTGAAAGTTTTTAATGTTAAGAACTATTAAAAATATGAGTTCCTATCTAATTCAGAAATATTGTAAGTTCTCTAAATTTAGATTTTAGTTCTTTTATTTTCTCTACTTACAAATTTTTATTAAAAATAATTTTACTTACTATATTATATTTATAAGCTTAAGATTTTTATCAAGTCTTATACTGTAAAAAGATCAAATGTACGACCAATTTTTGATTAGGTACTAATCCTCAAGCTTCTCCTCCCTAACATTTCTTTTCTTTTCCTTTTCATTTTTTTTATTTTTTCTTTTCTTTTTCTTTTCTTTTTCAGGCAATGATTACTATATCTGGATAAGTCTTTAATGATTTTGAATTCCACTTCTCCTTTCCTAAAGTAAAGTCTTGATATAAAACTTTTACTTATAAATATAATAATAGTTTTGAAAATCATTTTAATAAAAGAAATTTAAGTATTAAAAATAAAAGTCTAAATTATCTAATTTTTTTCAAAAATACAATTTTTCTTACTAAAGATAGCCGCTTATATTAATCATTTTCTATACTAAAAATTTTTAACTTAAAATTTTCTTTTTTACTTAAAATTTTAAGTAAATTTTCTTACTCATTTCTAAAATCAAATTTTACTTCCCTAATATAACTTCATATACATAATCAATTTTTCTTTTAAAATCAAATTTACTTGTAGTACATTTGAGAATAAATAAAATTCAAGTTTTGAAAATATTTTTCATCCCTCCCTTAAACTTAATTTTTTTAATAGATTAAACAGTTTAGTATCAGATAATTATATAGGCGGGAATGAAAATTAAAATAACATGCTAACATAAATTTTCACATCCTAATTATATAAGTATAAAACTAAAGACAAGAGTAAAATTAATTTTGATCAAATTTTCTAACATTTTATTTTAGTTTAACATGTAGAGATTCAATAGACTTCTAAATAGTGGGTATAAACATAAATGCAAACATACACACTATTGACATCACAATCTTAACATAAAGACAAACTTGCAAACATGATAAAAGAAAAATAAAGGGTATCAGTTTCTGAATTTCAAGTTTAATATCTAAGCTAGCAATATTTTCTACTTTATAACAAATATAAAATTAAGTTCTAAACTAACTAGATCACAGTACTAAACACAAACCAACAGTTACTACCCTAAAATTTTAAAAACAAAATACTATCTAACATAACAATCACAACAAAAATAGAACATAAAAATTCAAAACACAACATAAAACATAGTCCAAAACACACACAGATGCAAATGTAGCAGGCTCTGACCACATAGTCATATCATATTACAATCATAAAATGAATCTCTCAGCGCTACTCTTCATCCTCAGAATCACCGCTGTACCATTTTTCTGCAGGCTCACAATCAGGATATCGAGGATATGGAGGAAATTGCGCTCCTGGTTCACCTCTAATCATGCTCTCCAAAGACGAGTGGAATTTCTCTTCATAATCACTTTTACTTCTATTATAAATACTATTATGATCTATAAAACGCTCTAAATTTTGTACCTTATCAGCAGTAAAATTGATATTATCCATCATCTTCTGCAATAACTCATCCTGAGTCTTAGTAGAATCACCTTTAGATGTAGAAGCATGTGAAATAGATGGTCTAGATGAAGAAGCAGCAGAGGTAGATGTAGCAGATGTTTCCATTCTATAGTTCCTAGAAAATCTTCCTTTCCAGCCAAAAATTGAATGCTCAGAATAAGTCTTCACATTCACCTTCGTTATGGGCTTTAAAGGTAACAGAGCTTCCTCCCAACTATCATACTTTACTCCAGCCTGCTCGCATAAATAAAATATCAAGGAAGAAAATCCCATACATGCAGTAGTAGCAGCAGTAGCTAAACTGATGATAGTGTCATAGATCAAAGCCTGTATGTTGATGGGCTTTCCCTCCTGAATACAATAATTCAACGTCGCTCTCCCTCTTATCACTTCACTGAGATGATTGGTAAAAAAAAGACGAGAAAAAATGAGATAGTGCTAGGCCTTTGAAGGTGCACATAACTTTGAATTTGGGAAATTTACTCTCCTCTCATTGGTAATCTTCTAAAGTCCTCTCCTAATAGTCAAGTATGAAATAATCTCATCTAACTCCGCTTTAGTAGGACTATAATTCACATAAAAATACAAAGTCTCCGGTGGTAAATGGTAAAACAAGTTGATTACCTCTTGAGTAAAAGGTACTAACTTCCCTCTAACCATAACTCTATCGTCCTCAGCATCTAGGAGATTTGCATAAAACTCCCTTACAATAGAAATTACAGTGACAACAGGGAAACAACAGAACTATTTCCACTATCGGCGGACTATCAGGTCTTCCACTTCTCCACTTGGACTTTTAAAACATCGCTCCTGAATCAATTTTTGTGACTGTAGAGCGTCACTATATCGATCTTGAGTTTTTGAACTTACAAATTTGCTCGAATCAAATGGGCCCTTTCCTCTGCTCCTTTTCATTCTTGGTGTCATTCTATAAATTTCATAAATTCCAAAAATAAATTTAAAAATCAAGTTCCCAAGCAATTTCCATAGATTTTTCTTCACTTTTCACCATGAATAGTAAATTTTCAAAATCTTCCAAATGCGCTTAAAATATATGGTGAAAATCCAAAATTTTTGCATAGAAGTCAAGCTCTTACCTCAAGGAACTTGGATTTAGCAAATCTCACTTGATTCCACCAAGAAATCTCTAAATTTCACTTGCCCTAGCCCTCAAAATCGCGAAATCAAGTTGGCGAAGACGATATGAGGCATTATAAATGGCATTTTTTGACCAAAAATTCACTATTAACCGTTCGCGAACCAATTTTCATGAACCCGAAACTTAAACACAGGTAAGTGGCACTTAGGTGCCTTCCTTTTGGGTTGGTTCGTGGTTAAGCGTGACATGTGGGGCTTAGACACCAGTGCACAATTTTCGAAATTTTTAAATTTAAGTAAAATGCACTATTAGCCAAAGTAAACAACCCCTAAATGGTCTCATAACACTTACATGACTATTTTTACTTCCTATAACTCCCTTCTCTCTCAAAATTCTCCACAATAATTAATTCAATTCAAGGCTAAAAATAACACAAATTTTCACAAAAACAAACTTATATTAATTCATAAACAGGTACAAACACATTTAACACTTAGTTCTCTCTCCAAATAGTCTTGGATGAGAAAATTTTCCTAAGTACAAAACACTTTACACACATTTACAATTAAACACATAAGTGACACAAACACTAAACACAAGACATAAACACTAACACACTTAAAAACATGACTCCAAACACATAATTCCTAACACTTAACTTAATGCCATTCTTCATTAGAAGGAAAAATTTCTTATCTCTCAGTAGTCTCTCCAAGAATATAGAGTTGATAAAATAGACGGTGGTGACGAGCTCTAATACTATCATCTTCGATCCACTTTTGCTTCCTCTACATAACTGGTATGGCTGAATTGCATCTTAAGTTGCCACCCAATATGTTCTAAATGAGCATGCAATTCAAGCACCTTAGGCTCTAATACAGATATAGTATTCTCCATCTGGTTGATTTTCTCCAATATCTCTTTAATACTAACTGCTAAGAAATCATTATACATCTCCTGTGCACTTTGACTAATGAACTTCTTCCTCATGGCTTCTTCCTTCTTCAAATCCATTTCCCATGAAGACATTTTCTCTAAATCTCTATTTTCTTTAGACTTTTAGGGCTAAAAATAATCTGGGGTGAAATTCCCTCACAAATCCCTTCTATTTATAGGCCTAATTCCCCCTCATAACTTCTAGGTATGACTAGAAACTGCCAAGACATTTTTATTCCAACTAAATTGTAGTTACACCTTCTAGAAATTGAAATTTGCACATGTGATTAAAGTGCCACACTTAAGTGCTAGATCTGACACTTAAGCGCCAGTGCACATTTTTGCACCAGTCAACTTAATGTCCAAATTCTAATTCTAACATGTCTAGGTCACTAAATAAAGTCTAAAAATCATTACTAGCACATATTAAACTAAAAAATACTACCCCAAATTTCTTAATTAAACTCAAAACAACAATCAAAGCAAAAACACACTGATAACTTTGGGTTTCCTCCCACAAAGCGCTTGGTTTTACGTCGTCAGATTGACGTAACCAATGTTTATTCTGGTTGACCCAATATCCTTCCATCATTATATTTATGCTGATCCCATATATAATAATGCTTCAGTCTATGTCCATTCACTTTAAAAATTTTCTCGGAATTAGGATATTTAATATCCACAGCTCCATAAGGATAAACTTTAATCACAACAAATGGGGCCATCAACCTGGACTGAAGTTTGTCTGGAAATAATCTTAACCTTGGAATGTATAGCAAAACTTGTTGCCCTGGCTGAAAAGTTTTAGTAAGAATCTTTTGATCATGCCACATTTTCATCTTTTCTTTATAAATCTTAGCACTCTCATAAGATTCATTCCTTATCTCCTATGCTTTGTGCTCAAGTTCAACTGGTAAGTGACAAGCTTTCCCAAATATTAGCATAATTGGGGACATTCCTATAGGAGTTTTATATGCAGTCCTATAAGCCCACAAAGCATAGTCAAGTTTGATTGATCAATCCATATTTATTGGATTCACAGATTTTTCCATGATTCTTTTAAGTTACCGATTGGATAATTCAGCCAAACCACTTGTTTGAGGATGATAAGCAGTAGCAATCCTATGATTTATATGATATTTCTTTAATAACATTTCCATAATGACATTTTTAAAATGACTTCCCCCATCAGTAATGATAACTCTCGACATCCTAAATCTACAAGATATGTTTTTTTTCAAAAATTTTGCAACACTTTGAGCATCACATCTAGGTAAAGCAACAACTTCTATCCATTTGGATACATAGTCCACTACTAACAGAATATATAAATTTCCGAAAGATGGTATAAATGGTCCCATGAAATCTAATCTCCAAACATCAAATACTTCATCTTCTAGCATATAATTGAGAGGCATCTCATTTCTTATAGAAATATTGCCTATTCTTTGACATCTATCACAAGTTTTAATATAAGCATTAAGATCTCTAAAAATTGTAGGCCAATAAAATCTAGATTGTAGAATTTTGTATGCTATTTTATTAACACCAAAATGTCCTCCAAAATCAAAATTATGACATTTTTGGATTATTTCATAAGTTTCTTCTAATGGTACACATCTTCGAATGATCAGATCCTTTCCTTGTTTATATAAATATGGGTCATCCAAAATATAAGTCTTAGCTTCATAAATAAATTTTTTCATTTGTTGGTATCTCATTCGATGGGGTTTAAGATCACTAACAATATAGTTCACAATTTTGGCATACCACGGAACACACCAATCATTTATAGTGAACAATTTTTCATCTGGAAAATATTCATTAATTTCTTTTTCAAAACAGAGTGGTTTTTCTAATTCAAAACTGGATAAATGATCAACAATTTTATTTTCACTTCCCTTTCAATCTACTATTTCAAAATCAAATTCTTGTAAAAGAAAAATCTATCTTATAAGTCTTGATTTAGTATCCTTCTTTTTCATTAAGTACTTAATAGCAGAATGATCTATATGCACTATACAATAAGTTTCAATCAAATATGATCTAAATTTATCAAAGGCATATACTATTGCTAATAACTCTTTTTCAAGTGTTGTATAATTAATTTGAGTTTTATTAAGAGTTTTACTAGCATAATAATTAACTTTAAAATTTTTATCATATCTTTGTCCTAAAGCAACTCCAATAGCATAATCACTTGCATCACACATAAGTTCAAAAGGTTTTTCCCAATTTGGTGAAACTATAATTGGTGCACAGATTAATTTTTCTTTTAATAATTTAAAAGCTTTTTGGCATTCCTCATCAAAATTGAAAATTGTATCTTTCTCTAGTAAATTACATAAAGGCTTAGCAATCTTAGAAAAGTCCTTAATATATCGCCTTTAGAATCGAGCATGCCCTAAAAAACTCCTAATTTCCATTACATTTGTTGGATAAGGTAAATTAGTGATCACTTCAATTTTAGCAGAATCTACTTTCATACCATTTTCTGATATTTGATGACCTAATACAATTCCTCCTGCTACCATAAATTGACATTTTTTCCAGTTAAGGACTAAATTTGTTTCTTTACAGCGCTTAAAAATTTTAGATAAATGTTCTAAACACGAGTTAAATGAACTTCCAAACAGTGAAAAGTCCTCCATAAAGACTTCAATCCCTTTTTTAATTAAATCACAGAAAATTGCCATTATACATCTTTGAAATGTAGCAGGGGTATTACATAAACCAAAGGGCATTCTTCTAAAAGCAAAAGTACCATAAGGACTGGTAAATGTTGTTTTCTCTTAATTCTCAAGAGATATTTAAATTTGGTGATAACCGGTATATCCATCCAGAAAATAAAAGTATTTATGACCAGCTAGTCTATCCAACATTTGATCTAGAAATGGTAGTGGAAAATGATCTTTCCAAGTGACGAGATTTAATCTTCTATAATCAATGCATATTCGCCACCCTGTAACTTGTCTAGTAGGTATTAATTGATTATGCTCATTCATAGTTACAGTTACTCCTCCTTTCTTCAGAACACAATGAATTAGACTAACCTATGCACTATCTAAAATAGGGTAGATAATTCCAGCATCTAAACACTTTAAAATTTCTTTCTTAACAAACTCTTCCATAACAGGATTTAATCTCCTTTGTGGATCAGCCTTGGGTTTGCAGTTTTCTTCCTGATTAATTCTATGCAGACAAATTGAAGGACTGATTCCTTTAATATCAACAATTGTCCATCCGAAGGCTTTCTTAAAATTTTTCAAAATTTTCATAAGCTTTTCTTCTTCTTCCTTTGTTAACTTCGAGGAAATTATAGCATGTAAACTAGAGGAATCTCCTAAAAAGGCATATTTTAAATGTTCAAAAAGTTATTTTAACTCAAATTCTGGAGGGTTTTCAATAGATGGATACAATGATTTATCTTTGTCTATCGTGTCCAAAGTTTCAAAACTTTCTTGAACATAACTTGAATCTTCCTTAAAAAGGTTTACACATTGATCTAATTCCTCTTCCTGCTCATGTTCCAAATTTTTTTCTTCAGATTTTTCTTTATAAGTAGTCTTGAAATGACATTCGCTCAGATATCTTATAACATCCATTCTATAACATTCATCATCTTTACCTTTTGTAGGGTATTTCATTGATTTTGAAATGTTAAAAGTAACAGTTTTATCATTGACGCACATTATTAATTCCCCTTTCTACACATCTATCATTGCTCTTTCTGTGGCTAGGAAAGGTCTCCCCAAAATGATAGGTATCTCTTTATCTTCTTCCATATATAACATTAGGAAATCAACAGGAAAGATAAATTGATCTACTGTCAATAGGACATCTTCTATAACTTCTTTAGGATAGGTTATTGAACGATCTGCTAACTGTAAAGTTTTAGTAATAGGGGTTATTTCTCCTAATCCCAATCTTTTAAATATTAATAATTCCAAAAGGTTAATGCTTGCACCTAAATCACATAAAGCTTTCCCATAAAATTTGTCTCCTATTGCACATGGAATTGTAAAGCTACCAGGACCTTTAAGCTTTTCAGGAAGCTTCTTCTGAATTATAACACTGCACTCCTCACTAAGTGCAACAGTCTCATCATCTTAAAACTTCCTTTTCTTTTGAGAATATCCTTTATAAACTTTATATAGCTTGACATTTGTTCCTAAGGCTTCAGTAAAGGACATTTGTTCTTAGGCTTCTTAATATTTCCAGAAATTTTGAAAATTGCTTATCCAACTTCTGTTGTCGAAGTCTTTGAGGAAATGGAGGTGGTGGTTTTTCTAAATCAATTTTGAGCGGAGAAATAGGTCTTTCAGAATCTTTCGCAGCGTCCTATTATGATACTTCAATTTCTTCTCTCCTTACTTCAATCTCTTTTTGAACCCTATATTCCAACTCTCTTTTGCTTCTAAGTTGTACGACTTTAACTTACTCTTTATTATGATCTTTTGGATTTGATTCAATTTTTCTAGGAGGTGTTCCTGAGGATCTATTACTTAATGAACTTGTAATTTGCCCAAGTTGATTCTCAATATTTCTAATTATAGCTCCTTGACTTTGTAACTGATTACCCATTTGTAACACCACTTCTTATATAGACAACTTCTTATCCTTAAATTGTGTATTATTATTGATTTCTGGAGGATAAGTAGATCTATAATTATTATTATCTTAGTTGTTCCAGTTTCTCAATGGGTTTACTTGGCTGTCCCCCATTACTAATTATTACCACCCGAATTGTTACTCCAGTTAAAGTTGGGATGGTTCTTCCAACTTGGGTTATAATAATTGGAATATGGGTTATTCTGCTTATTATTTATGGTATTTAAAGTCTCTAATGATGTTTGAGAATCTACCATTTGACCTAATGAACTCTCTTCAATCATAGAACTTGTTTGAGAAAAATACATTCCAATCTGGTCTAACTTCCTTAAAATTGCAGCAACTTGATTTGCTAACATGGTAAATGCATCAGTGTCATGAATTTCGGCTACTTTATTTGGATTCACCCTCTTAGAAGGCCATTGAAAATTATTGGTAGTCATCTCTTCAATTAAAGCATAAGCATCTTGAAATGGTTTTGACATCAATGAACCACCAACAGTGACATCGATAATAGATCTAAGAGAACCAATTAATCCATTATAAAAGGTTTAAATTATTAATTAATCTGGTATTGCATGGTGTGGACACTTTCTTAAGTGTTCTTAAAATGTTATTGTGCTTCCAGTTGTTTTCCCTTGAGACTCTCTAGCTCTTCAAGTCTGAGTTTTGCACTTTCTTCCATTGTGAGTTGGTTGGCAATGGCAACTCTGAGAGATGGTGTCTGGATTTCTAGCGGTAGCACGACCTCGGTCCCATACACAAGCATATAGTGTGTACACTAAGTGGGTGTCCTGAAAGTCGTCCGGTAGGCCCACAAGGCTTCTAACAGTTTGTTATGACAATCTCTTTTGTTTTCATCTAGTGTTTTCTTCAAAATTTCTACCAGTGTCTTGTTGAAAGCTTCGGCCAGACCATTTTCTCTGAGATAGTAAATTGTAGATTATCTCCAATCTATCCCATGTCTTCTGACAAAATTGTTGATATTTGTAATTTTGAAAGCCGTCCCATTGTCAGAGATTATTCTTTGCGGTACTCCAAAATGGCAGACAATTTGGCTTTTGAAAAATTGAAGGACGTGCAGTGCCGTAACCTCACGGAACGGTACTACCTCTGCCAATTTGGAGAAGTAATCTGTAGCGACAAGTATAAACCTATGTCCCTTGAAAGATGGAGGGTCTATAGGACCTATTATGTTCGTGCCCCGACACTCGAATGGCCACGAGGCAACAGTTGGGTGTAGCACATTTGGAGGCTGGTGTAAGACCACCCTATGCACTTGGCATTGGTGACATCTTCTGTCTGTATCCTTGCAATCAGACATCATTGCTGGCCAATAATACCCGAGTCTTTTGATCTTCATTTTCATTTTTTGTCCTGACTGGTGAGCGCCACACAATCTAACATGTACCTCTTTAACAATATTCTGTGCTTCGGCTCCGCTCAAACACCGTAGCCACATATGGTCGAATGATATTCTATATAGAACATTTCCCGCCAGGGTGTAAGACATGACCCTTCTTGTGATGTGGTGAGCCTCAGACTTGTCTTATAGCAGCTTTCCAGTATGCAAATATTCTATTAATAGCTTGCGCCAATTTTCATTAATGTCTGCAACTGTATTTATTATTTCTTCTTTTCTGAGTTTGTGTAGAGTTTCAAAGCAGTTTAGAGACAGGACTCGTCTTCCTTGCACATTGACTTTGATGGAACCCTCCGGGGGACACGCAATTCCTTAGCGAGTTTTGCTAGAGCGTCGGCATGGGCATTATCTCCCCGAGGAATCCAGTAGAAAATTGCCTCAGGAATCTGCTCCAAAAGCTTCATCCTATACTGATGGTATTCTGCTAGTCTTGGTTTTAGAATTCTGTATTGTTCGTTGACTTGCTGGATGACAAGTTGAGAGTCACCATAAATGACAATGTTTGTTATATCCATTGAGATTGCCAATTCCAATCCTGTGATTAAAGCTTCATATTCTGCTTCATTGTTGGTGCACGGCTCTGTCAAGTGGTATGAGAACCTCAACATACCCTTATCTAGCGTAATAAATATCAAACCGATCCATGCTTTGCCTGGTATAACAGTGCCTGATCCTTTGTCTTTCCTGGCTGATGAAGCACCATCTAAGTACATTTCTCAGCGCTGCGCACTGAAAAATTCCATTTTTAGTATTTGCTTGTCTGGTAACTAGTCGTTGAGAGAGGACCCAGCTGGCAGTGGGTGTGCAATGAGAAAGTCTTCTAGTATTTGTCCCTTGATAGTATAGAGGGGAGCAAAAGTTATATCAACTTGCAATAAGATCATTGATCATCTTGCTAAACGTCCAGAGAGTGTTGGTCGGGTCATTAGATATTGCAATGGATTAACTTTCGAGATTAGCGTAATCTTATGAGAAAGCATGTTATGTCTAAGCTTTTGAGCGGCAAAAATCAATGCCAGACAATGCTTCTCAATAGGTGGATACCTTATCTCCGTCGGTATTAGACGACGACACAAGTAATAAAGTGCATTTTCTTTACCCTCATCATTGACTTGGGCTAAGAGGGCTCCGAGAGAGTCATCTAAAGCCACGGTATAAAGTATCAACAGTTTCCCTGAGATAGGGGCTGCCAAAACAGAAGGTGTCATTAAATATTGTTTAACGTCCTCAAAGGCCCGCTGAAATTTCTCTTCCCAAATAAATTTGGCATCCTTTTTAATTAATGCCGAGAAAGGCTGACACCTACCTGAGAGATTAGAAATAAATCGTCTCAGATATGCCAACTTCCTCTGGAAGGAACGTAGCTGTTTCAAGGTTTTAGGGGGAGGCATTTCTAAGATAGCTTTAATCTTATCCTGGTCGATTTCAGTTCCTCGACCATGGACAATGAATTCTAGAAATTTCCCGGAGGTAACGCCAAAGGCGCACTTTAAGGGATTCATTTTAAAGTCATATCGTCGTAACCGTTCAAACAAGATGTTCAAATCATACAAATGGTCTATTTCTATTTACATTTGATGAAAAAATCATCAACGTAGCATTCTACTTGGTTGTGAATGAGGTCATCAAAAATCTACGTCTTTGCACACTGATATGTTGCTCTAGAGTTCTTTAGGCCGAACGACATCAATGTGTAGCAAAAAATTCCAATCGGTGTTCTGAAGGCTGTAAGTGCTACATCCTCGGGAGCCATCTTGATTTGGTTGTATCCTGACTATCCATCCATGAAAGAGAAAATTTCATGTGTTGAAGTGATATCCACCATCATCTCTGGTATAGGTAGTGGAAACTCGTCTTTTGGACATGCCTTGTTCAAATCTCTGAAGTCGACACAAACACGGATCTGTCCATTTTTCTTTTTAACAGGTACAATATTGGCTAACCATGTTGGGGTATTGCTCTTCTTTAACAAAGTTGGCCTTTATCAACTTTTTCACTTCGTCGATGACTTGTTGTTCTATTTCAAGGCGCATTCTCCTGGGAGCTTGTTTTACTGGGGTTATACTCTTGTCCACCCCGAGTTTATGGACTGCAACTTCTGCAGTTATTCCTGGCATTTCATCGTAGCTCCATGCGAAGTAATCTTTAAATTTTTTTAATAGTTTGACCATTTCTACAGATTCTTCGTCATTAAGTAGAGAACTTATAAACGTAGGTCAGGGTCGTTCTTCAGTCCCTAGGTTAATATCTTTCAATTCATCAATGGTATATTTAATTTCTTCCTCAAATTCTGGCGGAGCATCTTCTACTGGTTGATCAGTAGAGTCATCCTCTACATCGAGGCAGTCCTCTTCTGACTCACTAGTAATAAACATGCAAAATTCAGAATCATCGACTGGTCCAACTGTACCAAATCCGAGACCTTCTTTTGAATTGGGAGCTCGACTTTTAGCATTCTATAGTTTTTTAAAAAGTTGAAATTTATCTTTTGACATTTTTTTTGGTAAGTGTCCCTGTTGAATTAACTTTTGGACAGAAGGCGAGAAGTAACCAAAAGACAATTCCATTAATTCATTAGAATCAACATCCAAATTTACTTGTTTTTCAAGCTCAGTAGAGGTAGAAGCACGGTAAAATTTGATCGACTTTGAACCAACACTACGAACTTCCTTGACCTCTAAACTCTCAACCATTTGGGGGAGAATTGGAGTAAGGGTCATAGTATTCACATAGTGGTTTATCCGATCATACATTGTTTCATATTCTTTCTTTTTCTGCTTCTTCTAGGGATATCTCGTACTGAGGTCTTTTCCGCTTTGTCATCATTATTTCATCTTCAGAACTGTCTTCATCACAAATGTTGATGGTTGGCCTAGTCCGTTCAATAATTAAATTGATCTTTCCTCTTCCGCATCCCCAGCCTCGACCTCTGGTGCGTGAACTAGAAGAACTTCCACCAACTCATTGTAAGGGAGTGGTAGAAGGTTGTTGAAGCGGAGTTGTATGGCCTCCCTTTTGTGATTCTTCTGAGTCTTCATATTTGTTTGTCAAAATCTTGTGTGAGAAGACAGTCTTCTTTGGAGGCGCATAGTAGGCAGCATCTTCATGGATACCAACTTCATGCACTGAAAATGGTTGTAGGTCTCCCTTGATGCTATTCTCTTGACCATCTTTGTGGTATTTGATGCACTGGTGTAGAGATGATGGAACCATATTGTGCTCATGAATCCATGGTCGACCCAATAGAGCATTAAAAGAAGTCTAGGCGTCGATGATATGAAATTTAGTGGTTGTTACAAGTTCTCCAACCTTCATAAGTAATGTAATTGATTCGAGGGCTCTTTCTCCCTTTTGGTTGAATCCTCTTAACATCATCTTATCGGCCGTAAGCTCTTGAGCTTCAATATCTAAGTAGGCCAATGTCCGTAGGCTCATCAAGTTAAGAGATGCTCCAGGATCCACTCAAATTTTAGATAACACAAATCTGCCAATGTTGACAGAGATGTAGAGCGGACGGTTGTGGTCGGCGGTACTGAGCAGCAAGTCTTCGTCTGTGAAGGTTACCCCTGACTGTTCTCTCAATGAGCAAACTTCATCTGAGGATGTGCTAGCAAACTGAGCTAAGCAAATTTCTGGCTCAAGCAAAGCTGTAACCAGAGATTCTCTCATCTCCTTTGACAGGATCATAACATCGTAGATGCTTGGGCAGAAAACTTCCTAGGATGAGCTAGCACGTTGTAGTCTACTTTGTATGATCCTAAAATTTTATCTTGATCATGCGCTTCTTCCACTGGTGGAGGTGGGGGTATCTTTTCTCGAGTCATTATATGTTTTCCTTTATATGTTGGAGCTATTCTTGGTGGTAACACTTTTCTACTCCTTAAGTTAACTTTTGTGACTTCTTCTTATTGAGAAATCATTGTTGAATTTTTTGGTCTCTCTTCCTCTCTGTCAGAAAGATCTAAGTTGATGGCGAGCGGTGCACCATGATGCTAGAGAATTGGCTCTTCGTTATCAGTGCTCTCGTAAGAGGTATTATTGATGTCTTCTTTGGACTTGACAATGAGTTCATCAGACTCAAGTACGATTTGAGGATCTTCTTGTGGATCAAGATTGCATCTAGATTGGTCATAATCAGTTACGTTATCACCAGAATAGTCAAAATTTAGCCGAAATCACAATCATTATATTCATAAGACCCCAGAGGGACAAGAAGATAATCATACAAAGTCAAGGGTTCAAGGATTTTCTTCCCCAAATTTGAGACAACCAATCTAGTAGAGGCAACCCTTATCCTACCCCCCGTGCTATCAATCTTGGTAGTGATGCAAATTTTGGATCTATCCCATCATTTTTCTAGAGTTCAAGGGTTTAAACATCGATTTTAGGCAGTTATAAGGGTGAAAGTCCCGCCAAATTCTGCCAAAAAGTAAAAATTCAAACTCGATAACCATTTCTGGTCATGGGCACTGTTGGTGCTCTACCTTAGATCATACCCAATTTTATTTTCCTCAACTATCACATGACCCAATTTCGCCAATTTGACCATCTTTGATCAAAACCCCCAAATTTGCATTTAAAGGCCCAAATTTACTTAAATTCAACTCAAATGTCCATTAATTTGATCTCAATTGACCCTAATTTCAATAATAAACTCAAATTCACTTTTGATATGGCCAAACTAGACCAATCCAAGCTTAATTGGCCCATGATTTGAGCCCAATTTTGGTATAGGTCAAACCCCCAATTTTGGTCACATGACCTAATCTCACCAAATTGAACCCATAGCCTATTCAATTGGCACCAATTAATGTTGCAAAATCATTATAACATTCCTATACATCAAAATCA
>NEWO01000547.1:339382-359539 GCA_003013225.1 Phalaenopsis aphrodite | reverse complement strand
AAAATATCTTTCTTCTTGTTATGAATCAGTAATAAGTATAGGAATTCTGTTATGGAAGTATGCAAATTGTGTTGTGTCAAATCAGAGCAATAATATTCTTACCCTTATTATAGATGCTATAAAGAACATTGGCTAATTTAAAGTTTGAATAGTTATGAAGACCGGCTAGGTGATACACCTAAAATATATAGTGTTTTTAGACACATTTTTATACTTATTTTTTAGATATTACGCTTTAATGGAAGGTATTTTTGCATTTTTCTTGTAGATACAAGTAAAAATGGAAAAAATGCTTAAAGGAGTGAAAAATGATCAAATTTAGAGCAAAAAGATAAAAAATTGTGCAAAAGAGTTTTGGCGCCTGAGCGCTAGATCCGTCGCTTAAGCGCCGGTTAAACAGAGAAGGCCGCACCTAAGTGCCGAGACCCCGCGCTTAAGCGCTAGTGGCATTTACTAGAAGAGTAAAATCAGTTTTCATGAATTTTGAAGAGGTTTTTGAGGCACCTATTGGCTTAATAGGTGGTTGTAACTACCATGGACAAAAATTATCATGAAAGGATGTGTCTCTTGGGCAACTACATTAAATCAAGACACATTTTGAAGAGATCCCAAGGCACTACATGGAAAACTATAAAAGAAGGAAAAGAGGACTTAGAAAAGAGTTTTGAAAATATTGGCAAGTTTTGAAAGTTCTTCTTTGGGAAGTTAGTTCGGAGATATTTTCAAAAACCAATTTTTATTTACTATATCCTTTTTGTTTGAGTGATTGTAAAAGAAAAGAGATAAGATTTTATCTTTTTGATTTAGACTACTTTTGGTTTTAATCTATACTTGTTCATGGTTTGATAATGATTTTCATAGATTCTGAGTAGTTTCTTTATCTATATTCTTAAAATGATAAGCAATTAAGTTTTGGATGGAATTTGTGGAGAGTATTGATCTTTATTGTTGGAAGAAGTTGTGATGATTTAAATCCATGCACTTCATTTACTTCTTGATTTGACCAATACAGATGTTAAAATTTGTTGCGAGAACATATAAGAACAGGGCTGGTATTGTCACAGTCAATAATTGGAAAGAATCACATGAGGTTGCATGAATGAGAATGTAGTTCATATGATTGAGTGCAAATAAATAGGGAAATATTCATTGATGGGTGTAAGGTTAGAAGACTTTAAAGTGATAGGTTAACGACCCCAACTTGGTTGATTATTTTAGGTTCTGATATGAGAATGTTATCCCCTAGGTGGAGGGAATCGAGGGAACTCTAGAGTGAGAGCTAGTATCTTCCCTGCCTAGCCGATCTTCAGAACTATTCAAACTTTATATTAGCCAATGTTCATTATAACATCTCTAGTAAGGGTAAATAATATTATTGCTCTGATTTGACATAACACAATTTGCATACTTTCACAACAGAATTCCTATACTTATTATTGATTCATGATAAGAAGAAAGATATTTTAATATTAAGTACTTTTCTTCTACAAAAACTTTAGTTATCTTTTCAAGTTGTTACTGTTTCGTTAAAATATCAAAAATACTAAAAAAATTTAAAATTTATATTCTTGCAAAAATCATTTTTAGTTTAAGTAATTATCTTTTTAAAAATAGAAAAACTTTCTAAAAAGTTCATATTGCATAATCTTCCCTGTGGGTTCGATATTCAGGTCTTAATCAAAAAGTCCTATCTTACTTGATAACGATACGTATACTTGCGTAGTATCCTAATATAAATATATATAGATTAAAAAGTTAAATTCATATTTTTCTTCAGGATCAAGTTTTTTGTTTTGTTGCAAAATAAGGAAATATAAGTGAAAAATACCATCATAACTATTTCTATACTGTGCAAAAGCATTAAGTCGGGATCAAGTTTTTGACGCTGTTGCTGGGGAAGAAAACAAAGTAAATTTATAATTTTAGAAAGTCCTATTTACACTTTAAATATTATATCTTATTTTGTATGTTTTATTTTATTTTATTTTATTTATGTTAGTGTATGCATAGTTCAGGTTCTGATGGACTAGTGCCCTACCATTCTGAATTAGAAAGAACTATTAGAAAAATTAGAAAAAACCAAAAAAAAAATTTAAAAATATTGAAAAATCCAAAAATATTATAGAAATGGCAAACAAAAATAATTAAAATGCTGAAACTCATCAAGAGTTTAGACCTTTAAGAGATTATACCAACCCTACTGTAGATGAACTTTATTGTAGTATTCAAAAACCTACTATAGTGGCTAATTCATTTGAGCTTAAACCTACTATTATTCAAATGCTATCAAATAATCAGTTTGGGGGATCACCAAGTGAAGATCCAAATTTACATCATATCAATTTTCTAGAATTATGTGCTACATTTAAATATGATGGTGTTTCAGATGATGCCATAACCCTTAGGTTATTTCCTTTCTCATTGAGGGATAAAACTAAGATGTGGTTGAATTTGTTAGCACTTAGATCTATCAGAACTTGGGGTGATTTAGCACAAAAAAATCCTTGCTAAATATTTTTCACCATAAAAAACTGCGAAGCTTAGAAATGATATTACATCTTTTAATCAGTTTGAAGGGGAAATCTATTTATGAAGCATGAGAAAAATTTAAAGAACTCTTAAGAAAGTATCCACACCATGCTATACCAGATTGATTAATAATTAAAACCTTTTATAATGGATTAATTGGTTCTCTTAGATCTATTATTGATGTCGCTGCTGATGGTTCATTAATCTTAAAACCATTTCATGACGCTTATGCTTTAATTGAAGAGATGACTACCAATAGTTTTCAATGGCCTTCTGAGAGGGTGAATCCAAAGAAAGTAGCTAATATTCATGAAACTGATGCATTTACTATGTTAGCAAATCAAGTTGCTCAATTTCAAGGAATTTAGACCAATTTGGAATGAATTTTCTCAACCAATTTCCATGATTGAAGAGAATTCATTAGGCCAAATGGTAGATTCTCAAACATCATTGGAGACTTTGAATGTCATAAATAAAAAGAAAAATAACCCATATTCCAATTATTATAACCCAAGTTAGAAGAACCATTGCAACTTTAACTGGAATAACAATTCGGGTGGTAATAATCAATAATGGGGGAACAACCAAGTAAGCCATTGGGAAACTGGAACAACCAAGGGAATAATAATTATAGATCTACTTATCCTCTAGGAATCAATAGTAATACACAATTTAAGGATAAGAAGTTGTCTATAGAAGAAGTGGTGTTACAAATGGGAAATTAATTATAAAGTCAAGAAGCTACAATTAGAAATATCGAGAATCAACTGGGCAAATAACAAATTTATTAAGTAATAGATCCTAAGGAACACTCCATAGTAATACTAAATTAAATCCAAAACAAAAGTAAAGAACAAGTAAAAGCCATTCAACTTAAAAGCGGAAGAGAGTTGGAAGGTCGGGTTCAAAAAGAAATTGAAGTGGAGAGAGAAGAAATTGAAGAATCAAAAGAGGATGCTCCAAAAAATTCTGAGCGACCTATTTCTCCACTAAAAGTTGATTTGGAACACATTTCCTTAGAGACATCGTAAGCAGAAGTTGGATAAGCAATTTTTAAAATATTTGAAAATATTTAAGAAGCTTACAATTAATATTCCATTTGCTAAAGCCTTAGTATAAATTTCGAGCTATGTAAAGTTTATGAATGATATTCTCAATAGAGAAAGGAAGTTTGAAGAATGAGACTGTTACACTTAATGAGGAGTGCGGTGTGATAAATCAGAAGAAGCTTCCTGAAAAGCTTAAAGATCCTGGTAGCTTTACAATTCCATGTGCAATAGAAGATAGATTTTATGGGAATGATTTATTTGATTTAGGTGCAAGCATTAACCTTATGCCATTATTAATATTTTAGAGAGTGGGATTAGGAGAAATAACCGCTACTACTATAACTCTGCAGTTAGTAGATCGTTCGATAACATACCCTAAAAGAGTTATAGAAGATGTCCTAATGAAAGTGGATCATTTATCTTTCCTATTGATTTCATTGTGCTTGATATGGAGGAAGATAAAGAGATACCTATCATTTTGGAGAAACCTTTCCTAATTCTAGGAAGAGCAATGATAGATGTGCAAAAGGGGAATAAACAATGCACATTAATGATTAAACTTTTACATTTAACATTTGAAGATCAATGAAATACCCTACAAAAGGTAAAGATGATGAATGTTTTAGAATGGATGTTATAAGATATCTAAGTGAATGTCATTTCAAGACTACTTATGAAGAGAAATTTGAAGAAAAAGATTGGGAACACGAGCAAGAAGAGGAATTAGATCAATGTGAAGATCTTTTTAAGGAAGATTCAAACTATGTTCGAGAAAGTTTTGAAGTTTGGACACGATAGAAAAAGCTAAATCATTTTGTCCATCTATTGAAAAACATCCAAAACAAGAGTTGAAGTTACTTCCTGATCATTTAAAATGCCTTTTTAGGACATTTCTCTACTTTACCTGTTATAATTTCCTCAAAATTAATAATGAAAGAAGAAGAAAGGTTGATGAAAATTCTGAAAAAATTTTAAGAAAGCATTTGGATAGACAATTGCTGATATTAAAGGAATCAGTCCTTCAATTTGTATGCATAGAATTCATATGGAAGAGAACTACAAACCCAGGGCTAATACGGAAAGGAGACTGAATACTGCTATGAAAGAAGTTGTTAAGAAAGAAATTTTAAAGTGGTTAGATGTTAGAATCATCTACCTTATTTTAGATAGTGCATGAGTTAGTCCAATTCATTGTGTTCGTAAGACAGGAGAAGTAACTGTAACTGTAAATGAACATAATGAGTTAAATCCTACTAGACAAGTTAGAGGGTGGCAAATATGCTTTTATTATATAAAATTAAATCTTGCACCTAGGAAAGATCATTTTCCATTACCCTTTCTAGATCAAATGCTAGGTAGACCAGCTGGGCATAAATACTTTTATTTTCGGGATGGATATACTACTTATCACCAAATACAAATATCTTCTGAGGATTAAGAGAAAACAATGTTTACCAGTTCTTATGGTACTTTTGCTTTTAGAAAAATGCCCTTTGGTTTATGTAATGCCTCTACTACATTTCAAAGATGTATGATGGTAATTTTTTGTGATTTAGAAGAATGGATTGAAGTCTTTATGCATGAATTCTCATTGTTTGGAATTTCTTTTGACTTATGTCTAAAACATTTATCTAAAGTTCTTAAGCGTTGTGAAGAAACAAATTTAATACTTAATTGGGAATAATGCCAATTTGTTGTAGCAAGAGGAATTGTATTAGGTTATCAAATATCAAAAAATGGAAGTAGATCCTGCTAAAATTTAAGGGATCGCTAATTTACCTTATACAACAAAAGTAAGGGAAATTAAGAGTTTTTTAGGACATGCTGGATTCTATAGGCGATATATTAAAGACTTTTTAGAGATTACTAAGTCTTTATGCCATTTACTAGAGAAAGATGCAATTTTTAATATTGATGAGGAATGCGTAAAAGCTTTTAAATCATTAAAAGAAAAATTAATCACTACATCAATTATAGTTTCACCAAACAGGGAAAAACCTTTTGAATTGATGTGTGATGCTAGTGATTATGCTATGAGAGCTGTTTTAGGACAAAGATATGATAAAATTTTCAAAGTTATTTACCATGCTAGTAAAACTCTTAATGAAACTCAAATTAATTATAAAACAACTGAAAAAGAGTTATTAGCAATAGTATATGCTTTTAATAAATTTAGATCATATTTAATTGGAACTCATTGTATAGTACATACAAATTATTCTGCTATTAATTCTTTAATGGAAAAGAGGTATGCTAAACCTAGACTTATTAGATGGATTCTTCTTTTACAAGAATTTGATTTTGCAATAGTAGATCAGAAGGGGAATAAAAATCAAATTGTTGATCGTTTGTCCAGGCTTGAATTAGAAAAACCACTCTATTTTGAAAATGAAATTAATGAACATTTCCAGATGAAAAATTGTTCACTATTAATGAGTGGTGTGTTCCGTGGTATGCTGACATTGTGAAATTTATTGTTAATGATATTATATCTATGGAATGACATACTAACATAAGAGGAAAAATATTTCTGAAGCTAATACCTATTTTTTTGATGACCCATTTTTATATAAACAAGGAAAGGATCTGATTATTCGAAGATGCGTACCATTAGAAGAAACTTATGAGATTATCCAAAAATGTCATAGTTTTGATTTTGGGGGACATTTTGGTGTTGATAAAACAACATACGAAAGTTTACAATATGGATTTTATTGGCCTAAAATTTTTAGAGATGTTAATGCTTATATCAAAGCTTATGATAAATTTCAAAGAGTAGGAATATTTCTAGAAGAAATGAGATGGCCCTCAATTATATGCTAGAAGTTGAAATATTTGATGTTTTGGGATTAGATTTCATGGGACCATTTATACCATCTTTCAAAAATTTATATGTTCTGTTAGCAGTGGACTATGTATCCAAATGGATAGAAGCTATTGCTTTACCTCAATGTGATGCTCAAGGTGTTGCAAAATTTTTGAAAATGAATATATTTTGTAGATTTGGGATGACAAGAGTTATCTTTATTGATGGAGGAAGCATTTCAGAAATTCCATAATGGAGATGTTGTAAAAGAAATATCATATAGATCATAGGATTGCTACTGCTTATCATCCTCAGACAAGTGGTTTGGCTAAATTATCCAATCGGGAAATTAAAAGAATTATGGAAAAATTTGTGAATCCAACAAAAATAGATTGGTTAGTCAAACTTGATTATGCTTTGTGGGCTTATAGGACTCCATATAGAACTCCTATAGAAGTGTCCCCATAATGGCTAATATTTGGGAAAGCTTGTCACTTACCATTTGAACTTGAGCATAAAGCATATTGGGCAATTAAAGAGTTCAATTATAATTTGAAAGATGCTGGTGAGAAAAGATTATTACAATTAAATTAGCTTAAAGAGATAAAGAATGAATATTATGAAAGTGCCAAAATTATAAAGTAAAGATGAAAATGTGGCATGATCGAAAGATTATTACTAAAAATTTTCAACCAGGGCAACAAGTTTTACTATATAATTCAAGGTTAAGATTATTTCTAAGGAAACTTAAATCCAGGTGGATGTGCCCATTTATTGTAATGAAATTTTATCCTTATGGAGCTGTGGATATTAAAGATCCTAAATCTGAGAAAATATTTAAAGTGAAGGGACATAGACTGAAACCTTATAACATAGGGGATCAGCAGAAGTTTAACGATGGAATGATGTTGGGTCAACCAGAGAAAGCACTGGTTACGTCGGGCTGACAGCGTAAAACCAAACGCTTTGTGGGAGGCAACCCATACGTATAAGTGTGTTTTTATTTTGATTATTTTTTATGTGTGATTAAGAAAATTAGGGTAGTATTTTTTAGACTATTATGTGTTAGTATTGATTTTAAGACTTAAATTAGTGATTTAGACATGTTTGAATGAGAATTTGGACGTTAAGTTGACTTGTGCAAAAATGTGCACTAGCGCTTAAGCGCCAAATCCGACACTTAAGTGTGAAAGTTTAAAAACATGTGCAAAATTAATATTCTAGAAGGAAAAATGGCCTAGAAGTTTGCAAAAACATGTCTTGGTAGTTTCTAAACGTGTCTAGGAGTTATTGGAAGAGTTTAGGCCTATAAATAAAAGGGTTTAGTGAAGGAATTTCACCCCATATCATTTCTAGCCCTAAAGCCTAAAAGTGAGAGAGATTTTAAGATGATGTCTTAATGGGAGATGGAAAGAAATTCAGTAGTCAAAGTGCATAAGAGATGTATAATGGTTTCTTAGCCGTTAGTATTGAAGGGATATCAGAGATAATCAACAAAATTGAAAATACAATGTCTGTACTAAAGACTAAGGTATTAGAAATTCATGCACATCTGGAGCATATTATATGGCAATTGAAAATGCAATCTAGTCACACTAGTTATATAAAGGAAGCGGATAAGCAGAGGTTTCTTAAGCAAAGGTGGATTGAAGAAGATTGCACTAGAGCACGTACCACCGTCCTTTTTATCAACTTTATATTCCAGTTGCCCCAGGAGAGACTAATGAAAGACCTGAATTTGTTCCTTCTAATGAAGAATGTAATTAAGTTCTATGTTTTTTTAATGTGATTAAATTCACTGTCTTTAAGTGTTTTTAGTGTTTAAGACATGTGTTAGTGTTTATGTTACTTATGTGTTTAATTGTGAATGTGTGTTAAGTATTTTGTACTTATGAAAATTTTCTCATCCGAGACTATTTGAAGTGAGAATTAAGTGTAAATTGTAGTTGTACTTGTTTGTGAATTAACATAAGTTTGTTTTTATGAAAATTTTGTTTTATTCTAGCCTCGAATTGAAATAGTTATTAAGGAGAATTTTGACAGCGAGGGAAGTTTTAAGAAGTTGAAAATAGTAAATTAAGTGCTATGAGACCATTTAGGGGTGGTTTACTTAGGAAAATAGTGCAATTTTCTTAAATTTGAAGATTTCAAAAATAATGCAGTGATGCCTAAGTGCCACATATCGTGCTTAAGCGTGAGCTAACCAGAGAGGCAGACTCCTAAGCACCACTTACCTGCGCTTAATCGTCGATTCACGAAAACCTGTTTGCAAATGGTTAAAAGTGAAATTTTGGACTGACAACACCATTTTTGACGCCTTCCGTTATCTTCTACCTCTCAAAATCGTGATTTTTAAGGGCTAGCGCACACCGTTAAGTGGAGAATTCTTGGTAGAATCAAGAAAATTTTGCTAGATTTGGATTCTTTGAGGTAAGAGCTTTACTTCTATGAAAAAATTTTGGATTTTCACCATGTATTTTGAACACATTCACTGTTTATGGTGAAAAATGAGGAAAAATCTATCAAAATTGCTTGGGAAGTTTAGTTTAGTGATTTAGACTTGATTTTTGAAGTTATTTTTGGAATTTGTAAAATTTGTAGAATGACACCACCAAAAATGAAGAGTTAAGGAAAAAGCCTGTTTGATTCAAGCAAATTTGTTATTTAGAAGGCTCAAGATCGATACAATGATGCTCTACAGTCATGAAAATTGATTCAGGAGCAATGTCTTAGAAATTCGGGTGGAGATGTGGAAGATTTAATTGTTCATCGACAGTGGGAACAATTCTATTGTTTCTTTGTTTTCATAGTGATTTCTGTTGTGAGGGAGTTCTATGCAAATCTACCTGAAGCCGAAGACAATTAAGTTATGGTTTGAGGAAAGTTTGTACCTTTTTCATCAGAGGTAATCAACTTGTTTTACTATTTACCTCTAGATACTTTATGTTTTTATGCAAATTATAGTCCTACTGAAGTGGAGTTAGACGAGATTATTCAATACTTGACTATTGGGAGAGGACTTTGGAAGATTACCAATGAGAGGAGAGTAAATTTCCCTACTTCAAAGTTATGTGCACCTTCAAAGGCCTGACACTGTTTCTTTTCTGCTCGTCTTCTTCTGATCAAATATCTCAGTGAAGTGACCAGAGAAAGAGCGACGTTGAACTATTGTGTTTAAGAGGGAATGCTCATCAACATTGGAGCTTTGATCTGTCAAGCTATCATCAGTTTTGCTACAACTGTTACAACTGCAGGTTTGAGATTTGCTTCCTTGATCGTTTCTTTGTGCGAGCAGGCTGAAGTTAAATATGATAATTTGGAGGAAGTTCTGCTATCTGTAAAGCCCATCATGAAGGTCAATGTGAAGACTTATTCTGAACATTTGATTTTTGGCTGGAGAGAAGGATTTTGTAGGAGCTATGGAATGGAAATGTCTGCTGCATCTACCTCTGTTGTTTCTTCATCTAGACCATATACTTCACATGCTTCTACATCTCAAGGTGAGTCTACTGATATCCGAGATGAGTTATTGCAGAAGATGATGGATAATATCAATTTTATCACTACTAAGGTACAACACTTGGAGCATTTTGCAAATCATACTAATATTTATAATAGAAGGAAGAGTAATTATGAAGAGAAATTCCACTCATCCTTGGAGTGCCTGATTAGAGGTGACCAAGGAGTGCAATTTCCACCATATCCTCGATATCCTGATTATGAGCCTTCAGAAAAGTGGTATAGTGGTGATTCTTAAGATGAAGACTAGAGCTGAGAGATTTATTTTATGATTGTAATATGATATGAACTATGTGGTATGGGCTTGCTACATTTGTATTTGTGTAATATTTTGGACTATGTTGTGTTTCAGAATTTTTTATTTTATTGTTATTATGACATTTGTGGTAGTCAGTATTTTATTTTAAGGTTTTAGGGTAGTAACTGTTGTTTTGTTTTTAGTATTGTGATTTAGTTAGTTTAGAACTTAACTTAATTTCATATTTGTTATAAAGTAGAAAATATTTCTAGCTTAGATCTTAAACTTGAAATTCAGAAACTGCTAACCTTTATTTTTCATTTATAATGTTTGCAAGTTTGTCTTTATGTTAAGATTGTGATGTCAGTAGTGTGTATGTTTGTTTTTATGTTTATACTCACTGTTTAGAAGTCTATTGAATCTCTACATATTAAAGTAAAATGAAAATATAGAAAATTTGATCAAAAATTAATTTTACTCCAGTTTTTAGTTTTATGCTTGTATCATTAGGGTTTAAAATTTCTGTTAGCATGTTATTTTTAAATTTTTATTCCTGCTTATATATATCTAATGCTAAACTGTTTAATCTGTTAAAAATTTTATGTTTTGGGGGATAAAAATATTTTAAAAATTGGAATTTTATTTGTTCTCAAATGTGCTACAAGTGAATTTGATTTGAAAAGAAAAAAAAATTGACCATGTATTTGAAGTTATATTAGGGAAGTAAAACCTTATTTTAGAAATGAGTAAGAAAATTTAGTTAAAATTTTTATTAATGAAGAAAAACTTTAAATTAAAAAATTTTTAGATGAGAAAATGATTAATATAAGTAAATATCTTTACTAAGAAAAATTGTATTTTTGAAAAATTTAGGTAATTTAGACTTTTATTTTTATTACTTAAATTTCATTTATTAAAATAACTTTTAAAACTATTATTATATTTATAATTAAAACACTTATATCAAGACTTTGCTTTAGGAAAGGAGAAGTGGAATTCAAAATCATTAAAGGTCTATCCAGATATAGTAATCCTTGCCTGAAAAAGAAAAAGAAAAGAAAAAAAAGAAGGACAAGAAAAAAAAAGAAAGAAAAGAAAAAAAAGAAAGAAAAGAAAAAAAAAGAAAGAAAAGAAAAAAAAATTAGGAAGGAGAAGCTTGAGGATTAGTGCCTAATCAAAAATTGGTTCTACATTTGATCTATTTAAAGTCTAAAGCTTGAGAACTGTTAAGCTTATAGATATAATATTGTAAGTAAAATTATTTTTAATGAAAACTTTTAAGTGGAGATAATAAAAGAACTAAATTCTAAATTTGGAAAATCTACAATACATTTTTGAATTAGATAGAAACTCATATTTTCATCTTTTTTAACTTTAAGAATTTCTAAACTTTAAGTTGGTCTTATTTACTGAATATTTTCTCTAAATTATACAGCTATATTTCTAAATCTAAACTTTAGTAACTCCTAAAGAAACGCATATACATAACATAGATATGTAGTTTTTAAAGATTGAAGTGTCACTTGAGGACAAGTAATATTTTAAGTTTGAGGATCTTGATACACATAAAATATATAGTAATTTTAGCACATTTTTATACATATTTTTGAGATATTGTGCTTTAATGGAAGGTATTTTTATGTTTTTCATGCAAATACAAATACAAAGGTGAAAAATGCTTAAAGGATTGAAAAAAGATCAAATTTAGAGCAAAATGTGAAAAATGTACAAATGAGTTTTGGCGCCTAAGCGCCAGATCCGACGCTTAAGCGCCGGTTAAACCGAGAAGGTCGCGACTAAGAGCTAGAGGTCATGTGCTTAAGTGCCAGTGGCAGTTACTAGACAAGTAAAGTCAGTTTTTGAAAATTTTGAAGAGGTTTTTTAGGCACCCATTGACTTAACAGATGGTTATAACCACCATGGATGGAAATTATCACGAAAGGATGCATCTTTTTGGGAAATACATCAAAGTGGGCCACATTTTGAAGAGTTTCCAAGGCACATCTTGGAAAACTATAAAAGAAAGAAGAGAGGACTTTGAAAAGGGTCCTGAAAATACTTGGATCAATGGAATTTTAGGCACCACTTTTACTTTTATTTTATCCTTTTTTTAGTTTATTTTGAGTGATTGTAAAGAGATAAGATTTAAAGGAATTTCAAGAGTTTGGTGGAGAACTTGAGATAAGTTTTTATCTTTTTTCTTTGAGACTACTTTTATTTTTAATTGAGAGTTATTATTGGTTTGACAATGATTTCTACTTCTAAACTAAAGTGTGGTTTTATTTTGTTCATGGATTCTGAGTAGTTTTCTTTATCTTTCTTGTTAAAATGGTAAGTAATTAAGTTTTGGATGGAAATTGTGGAGAGTATTGATCTTTAATGTTGGAAGAAGTTGGGATGTTTTAAATCTATGCACTTCATTTAAAAATTGTTGTGAGAACATGTAAGAACCAGGCTCGTATTGTCTCGGTCAACAATTGGAAAGAATCACATGAGGTTGTATGAAGAAGAATTTAGTTCATATGATTGAGTGCAAGTAAACAGGGAAATATTTATTGAAGTGTGTAGAGTTAGAGGACTTTAAAGTGACAGGTTAAGGCCCCCATTTTGGTTTATTGCTTTAGGTTCTGATACGAGATTTTAGCACCCAGGTGGAGGGAAACGAGTGAACTCTTGAGTGAGAGCTGTTATCTTCCTTGCCTAGCTGGTCTTCAGAACTATTCAAACTTTAAATTAGCTAATGTTCTTTATAGCAACTCTAGTAAGGGTAAAGAATATTATTGCTCATATTTAGCACAACACAATTTTCATAGTTCCACAACAAAATTCTTATACTTATTACTGATTCAGAATAAGAAGAAAAATATTTTTCTTATTAAGTGTTTTTCATCTACAAAACTATAATTATCTATTTAAGTTGTTATTATTTTGTCAAGATATCAAAAATACCAAAAATATTTGAATTTTTATTACTACAAAATATATTCAGTTTAAGTAATTGTATTTTTAAAAATAGAAAGTTTTCTAAAAGTGCATATTGTATAAATTCCATGTGGGTTCAATATTCAGGTCTTAATCAAAAGTCCTATATTGCTTGATAATGATATGTATACTTACGTAGTATCTCAATATATATAAATTAAAAGTTAAATTGTTATTTTTCTTCAGGATCAAGTTTTTGGTTTTGTTGTAAAGGAAATATAAGTGAAATATAATCTGAAGTGTTGTTGTACTTTGCATATTAGCAGTATCAAGGGATCAGTACCTAAATTCTGATTCTCTTTCTGAGATTGAAACCTGAAGTTCAATTCCCATCTCGGGGTCAGTACCTAAATTCTGATTCCCTTTTTTTGAGGTCGGTACCTAAATTCCAATTCTCTTTCGAGGATTGATACCTAAATTTTGATTCCCATCTCTGGGTCAGTACCTAAATTTTGATTCCCTTCTTTCGAGGTCAGTACCTAACTTCAAATTCTCTTTCTAGGGTTGATACCTAAATTTCAATTTCCATCTCGAGTTCAGTACCCAAATTCTTATTCCTTTCTTTTGAGGTGGTAACATAAATATCAATTCTCTTTTTGGGTTTGATACCTAAATTTAAATTCCCATCTTGGTTTAGTAGCCAAATTCTGATTCCCTTCTTTCAAGGTCAGTACCTAAATTTTGATTCTCCCTTCAGGGTAGGCTTAGATGTCCTATTCCCATTTCCACCTTCGGGCTAAGCTTAAATGTCCTATTCCCATCCTCACTTTTGGGGTAGGCTTAGTCATTCTACTTCTTTTCCACCTTCAGGGTAGGCTTAGATGTCCTATTCCCATCCTCACCATCGGGGTAGGCTTAGAAGACCTATTCTCATTTCCACCTTTGGGGTAGTTTTAGATGTCATATTTCCATTTCCACCTTCGGGGTAGACATGCATGTCTTATTCCTATCCTCACATTCAGGGTAGGCTTAGACGTCCGGTTCCCATTTCCACCTTTAGGTTAATCTTAGATGCCCTATTCTCATCCTCACTTTCAGGGTAGGCTTAGACGTCATATTCCCATTTTCACTTCGGGGTAGGCTTAGATGCCCTATTCTCATCCTCACTTTCGGGATAGGCTGAGACTTACTATTCCATTTTCATTTTTTGGGGTAGGCTTAAACGTCCTATTCCCATTTCCACCTTCACGGTAGGCTTAGATGTTATATTCCCATCTTCACTTTTGGGGTAGGCTTAGACGTCCTATTTGCATTTTAACCTTCGAGGTAGGTTTAGATGTCCTATCACCATCCTCATTTTCAGGGTAGGCTTAGACGTCATGTTCCCATTTCCACGTTCGGGGTAGGCCTAGATGTTCTATTTCCATCCTCACTTTTGAGGTAGGCTTAGTTGTCCTATTCCCATTTCTTCCTTTGGAGTAGGCTTAGATGTCCTGTTCCCATCCACACTTTTGGGATAGACTTAAACATCCTATTCCCATTTCCACGTTCGGGGTAGGCTTAGATGTCCTATTCCAATCTACACTTTTGGGGTAGGCTTAGATGTCCTATTTCCATTCTCACATTTGGGATGGGCTTTGATACCCTATTCCCATTTTTGAGCTTATGTTTTCCACTCAATCCGGTTTCCATGTGCATAATTTCATCTCCTTGAAATTCTAAATTGAAACCCAAACTTTCTCTGATATATTCAGTTCAAATCGAGTCTTCGTCGAGACTACCAATTTACCTTAGGATTGTCTCTAAAATCTCCTTTCTTTTCCAATAAAGAGTATTTATTACTCCCCAGCGGGAACAACTGTCACTCAATTCTACACTTCATTCTAGGTCTGTTGACTTAAAAGTCTATGTTGGTTTTGTTGATCTTGTCGGTTAATTCCAAAACGTGAGGTGTGCTTGTTCAACACACCACACTTATGAGGGGTCCCTTTGTTGGCCTCACTTTTTTTTAGGTCTAGCTTCCTCTTTAGTAGCCTAAGATTTAGCCATAGGACTTTTATGTTGACTATTCTGAGAGAACTAGAAAAGGAACCCTCACCATTAGAATTTTAAACCTTCCTTTGCTCAACTTGAAGTTCCACATGATGGTCCTAACTTCTAGCACTTAGTAGGTGGGGTTAATATGGGGGAGCTCAAGGGGCATCCCCATAAGACTGCTTGTCCTTAGGGTTGACCCTAGGTGTTTTTCCAGAGTTAGTTAACCCACTTACACTCACTTACACTCACATCCCACTCATAAATCTATATCCAAACTTGTTGGCTTTGACTCCTTAACCCTTCAGGAGACTCATGTAGATGGTCCCCTATACCCATTAGCTCTAGACTAGAGTCTAGCTCAAACCAGTACATGAAAAACCCAAAGTAGAGGACTTCATTCTTCCATAGCTCAATTAGGGTGGTTGGCACCTCAATTTCACCA
Organism: Phalaenopsis aphrodite; assembly: GCA_003013225.1. Classification (NCBI taxonomy): domain Eukaryota; kingdom Viridiplantae; phylum Streptophyta; class Magnoliopsida; order Asparagales; family Orchidaceae; genus Phalaenopsis; species Phalaenopsis aphrodite. The sequence continues at coordinate 343,997 of NEWO01000547.1, read as the reverse complement.
AAATACCAAACTTGGCATTTTGTCCCCAAATTTACCCAATTTACCAAAACACCCTCTAACCCCAAATTTGACCAAAATTCCCAAAATTACCCAAACCACCCAAATTTGTTAGAAAATCATCTCAAACCAATTGAAACTACCCAAATTGGCCAAAACCTCCCAAATTTGTCAAGATCCCCAAAATACCCCCAAATTGGGAAAAAACACAAAATTACTTTGATTGCCCAAACTTTCTGAATACCATCAAAATCATTTCAAATATCTCCAAAACCAATTTGAACCCTTCAATTAAACCCAATTTGACCAATTTGACCATTTTGACCAAAACCCCCAAATTGCCCCTAAAGGCCCAATTTCTCCAAATTCACCCTAAATTTCCCTTAATTTTGTCCATTTTTTTTTCCAAATTTAAATTCTAAACTCAAATTAATCATGCTCATGATCATTTCAAACCAAATCCAAGTCTAATTGACCCATGTTTGAGTCCAATTTCAACCCAAATCTAAAATCTCCAAATTGAATGTCCTAACCAAAAAATTGGCACCCAATTATTGTTGAAAACTCTTGATGACATTCCTCAAGACCATTCTGAACTCTCAATTTTGACTTGGCCCAACTCTAGCCCAACCTAAACCCAAGTTTAACCTAACATCCCCAAATTGACAAAATACCAAAATCCCTTCAAATTGACCCACCAAATCAAATCAAAACCACTCCAATTCTTCTCTAAACCTCTCATGACAATCACCCACAAAAATTTGATCAATTAATTGGGCTCATTATCATTGCTATCCTAACACAAAATCAACTTAAATAAAATTTGACCCAAATTGAACCCCTTCACCAAAATTTTCTTAGTCATACCAAACTGACCAAATTAATGTCACCACAACCACCATTTGGACTCTATTGACCAGACTAAACCCACCTAAACCACCTAGGTGAGCTATGGACCAATTGTCCCTTGATTTAAGGGATCTTATCCATATTTAGCATTATTTTGAAAATACTTTGCCATCATCACTTGCCATTAGTAGTAAATCATAATTAACCCTCCCCTGACCTCCCTGAGCTAAGAGGTGACTGAACCCTGGCTAGCCACCACCTCAGCCACTAAAAATAGTCACCCCAAAGGAGCTTAAATGGCCAAAACACAAACTTTGAACTCCTTGACTTAACTCCCTGACTTAACTCACTCCAATTGGATGCTTGTGCTTTTCTTCACTCCACCTCAGCTAGCCTTAGCACCCACTGCCAAGCATTGAGCTCCACCAGGCAGCCATGGCTTCAAATTGCCTCCTCCACGGACAAAGGGGAGGTTAGAAAAATCCTTGGGGAAACTCTGCTCATTTTCTTCCAGAGACTCTCCAAGAATTCCTCCACTCAATCCTACCACTTTCCCCCATTGGTTCCCACTGTGATAACCCAATTTTGAGCTCAAAATTTTAGTTCAAACGAGGAAAAATTTCTCCACACCTCCACAGTGAACCAAACTCCAATTAACTATGCCCACACCATCACTAGAGAAAAGAGGAGTTGATCCCCCATAAAAGCCCCCTCTCAAACAACCTCTAGCATAGCTCTAGACCAACACCTGAAATCGAGCTTGATCAAAATAATACTTAGACAATTCACCAGGGCCCAGGACTTCATCTGGAGGTTCATTGGACCCAATCAAAGCTACCCACAACCATCTAATTGAGGTCTCCCCACTCACACAAAAGTATTGAACCTAAATCTTAATCTGATCCTATTTTTAATCTCCATACATATTTACTGTATTTCATACAATAGAAGCCATATAGATATACTCGTGTTGAGTAGATGAAGGCATAGGAACAAACTTAATGTGATTTTGTTAAGTCTAGAAGAAGATCTTAAGGTTTTTATTGTGAATGGTTCTCAGGTTAGCTTATTTAGGGATGATGAATGGATGTCATCTGATCGCACATTTATTCCATGGATGGTTGAGATTACATTGGATGAACAGATGGAACAAAAAGGCGGGCCGCGTGGTAGCCAAGGTGGCTAGCAGCATCAAATGGCGGAGCACTACGTGGAGATTCGAAGCCGTCGTAGGATGAGTTGGCACCACGTGTTTAAGTAGAAAAATATAAATTATTTTAATTAAATTAAATACTTGAAATTAAAAAAAATCCATATCTTTCTCTAGAAAAATCATAAAAGTAAAATAAAAATATCCTCTTGCCATGTGAACAGAGGAGAATAATGTGGACTAAAAATAAAAATTATTTTCTTACTCCATGATTTTTAATGAATTAAATACTCTATGGAGTACTTTAATTCATTATGATCATGCAATGCTCACCATGGCTTGAGATTTTTAGGGTTTATTCCTTATGACATAGGGAATGTTTTATAATTTTTCCAATGTCAGAGAGTATCTCTATGTTTCTAACCCAAATTTTTAAGCTATGGTGGCTATTTTGGCTTATGAGAATAATTTTATTTGGTTTCGTGTGGTCAGAGAAGCTTAGGATAAATTATATGATGACTTGAGTCATTTTGTACGTTTCTATTATTAATTAAATGCATATAGCTTTTTTTAATATATGTAAATCAAAAATTAATAAAAATTGCCAAAAGAAATTCCACATTGTGTATAAAATTCATTTTCAGCCACTATAAAAATTTAAAAATTATTTGACTAAGTTTGAGTACAAAATATTGTACTTTTGTATAAAAATAACTATAATAAATTAAATACACTTGGAAAAATTATAAAAAGTAGTTTTCTGAGTTCATTGTGATCATGGGCACTTAGAAAAAATAAAAGTTATCTTTTAGAAAATACTTTATTTTTTAGCTTTATCTTGAATTTAAAATAATTAAAAATAATTATAAAATCCCAAAAATACCAAAATAATTTAAAATGTGCCTAATTGTCTCTTGATCACTTAGGACTCATTAAAATATTTTTTCCCTAAATTTTCCAAGTTAAAAATAAATTTTGAAACCTTAAAAATACATTTTTTTCTTAATTTTCTCATTAAAATAATTACAATAAATAAATTTAAACCATAAAAATACAAGATTTGATTCTCTGAGTCTTCTAAACTCAAAGAAGTTTAGCAAGAATATAAAAATAATTTTTTGTAATTAAAACATTATTTTCCATTTAATTAAATCATTGAAATTTGTTAATAACTAAATAATAATAATAATAATTTAATTCAAAAAACCATGGAATTTTGTCTAAATGTTTCTCTGATCTAAGGGGACATCTAGTAATTTTCTCATGAATAAAAACTTTATTTTGGATAATTAAGTAAAATCAACTTTGAAAATACTTTCTAAATTTAAATAATAATTTAAATTAAATTAAATTTTGAAAACCCACATTTTCTCCTCTGATCTTTTAAATCCTAACTTCCCTGATCATCATAACTTGGAAGTCAATTAAGATCAAATTATTCTTAAGTGATGGGCTTAAGCTAGGAAGATGATTATTTACTTATCTTAGGCCTAAAATTGATGATGATGTGATCTTTCAATTAGAGCATATGCCACTTAAACCAAAATTCTAACCACCATTAGTTTCCTTATTAAGGGCTTGGTAGTGACCTAGGCTCGACGTATAAACTCAATTAATTGGATTTAGAAGATAATATGATTGATGATTAACATCTTTAAACACTACAAGGCTGAATTTAGTTATGGGCACCACATTCTTTTATGACTCAGATTTACCTTAGAGGCACCCACCCACATAATTCTTAAATAAACATCAAATTGATTAATTGAGTGTCCTATTTTGAGGATAAATAAAACATTAAGTTTCATTGAGTAATGGGATAGCCTTAATTTAACCTTGGATGATAAATAGAACGATATGATAAGTTCTAAATGAACTTGAAATGTTTCAATAAATCTTCAAAGTGGTTCAGGGTCATGCTCCAAGCACTTTAGAATCTCTTAAATACTTTGAAGAGCAAATTGATCTTGCTATATTTTGTTCTAAAATCATCCACTAAGATATTTTGAGACAAAAAAATCATAACTTATGGTTTAGTAGATATAACTTCATGTACTCCTACAATTGAATTCCTTGCAAAAATTATATATATGTTGCCAAAGCAAACCTTTTAGGTGGACGAAACGAGAAGAATTGACAGGTTCACTTTTAAGTTATTGAATTTACTTTTCTGTATCTCTTGTTCCTTGTTTGCTTGTAAACAACGATGTCACTCTGCATGTCAAAACCAAAACTGTAAGGATAGCCGCAAACCCAAAACTAAAATTTAAAAAATTAAACAAGATAAAATTCACTGCCAAAGCTATCAAAATATAAGACAACTTAAAATCTAATCACAAAAAAAACAAAACAAAAATTGCAACTAAATTATAACGTTTCTATCGAATGATCAAAAATCCCTTGAAGGACGTAAACTACGGTTGCTAACAAGATTTTCTACAGTCTAAATGATGGTATGGAACTTATTAAGTTGGGTTTAGTAAATTCATTTGGACTAAGTGAATCTGAAAAAAAATAATGGTGCCAGAACAAGGGAACCGTAGGATCCTAACCGGTGTCACTCTAATTAACTTTAACATTCCCCATAATATTTAAATAACCATAACTTTAGAAAAAAAT
>NEWO01000547.1:326132-338482 GCA_003013225.1 Phalaenopsis aphrodite | reverse complement strand
CTGTGTGTGTGTGTGTGTGTGTGTGTGTGTAAATTAAAATGTCTTTTCAAAGTGAGCGACGAGATTTTGATTCCGGCGACCGACAACTTCCAATGGGCAACTCCTTAAATAAATAGTGCTGATAAAAATGTTTTGAATATTATAATGAAGTTCATCTATCTTAGGGTTTGCATTATCTCTTAAAGGTCTAAACTCTTGATTAATTTCAGCATTTTGATTGAAATTTTTTGTCTTGTTCTGTATTTTTTATTTTTTTGATTTTTCTAATGTTTCTTTCTAATTCAGAATCATAGGCACTAGTCATTTAGAACGTAAACTACACATACATTACTACAAAACAACATAAAATAAAATCACACAAACAATAACTTTATATTAAAAAAAACATTACAATATTCCTAAAATAAATCTAAAAAATTAAATAAGAATTTCTAAAAACCAAAAATTACTTTCTGAAAATTTCTTCACAAATTTTTATTTTCCCAGACAACGACACCAAAAACATGATCCCGATCTTATATGACATTACGATGTATGCGGTTATATTCTTTGCAATGGCTATGCAAAATCTTGACTTTGAAGCAAATAAGAATTTAATTATTATATTTAAATATAGGATACTACACAATTATAAGTATAATTCACAAGTAATATAGAACTTTTTGATTAAGCCCTAAATATCGAACCTTCAGGGAGAAATACAAAATGTAACTAAATAAGAAGAAATTAGATAACAAGTTCTACTTTGCAAAATATTTTTACTTAAACTATAGATGCTATAATTGGAATGAAAGTTTGATTCTTTTTTGTAAGCTTTTAATGTTTGAAAATAAATTAAACAGCTAGCTAAATTTAACAAGATATTTGTAAGATGAAGGTAATATAAATAAAATATTTTTTCCTTATCATGAATCAGTAAAAAGTATAAAAATTCTGTTGTGGAAGTGTTCAAATTGTGTTGTGTCAAATAGGAGCACTAGTATTCTTTACCCTTAATAGAGTTGATATAAAGAACATTGGCTAATTTATAATTTGAATAGTCTTAAAGACGAGCTAGGTAGGGAAGATACTAGCTCTCACTTTAGAGTTCCATCTTCTCCCTCCACATGGGGACTAACATCTCGTATCAAAACCTAAAACTATAAACCAAATTGGGGGCTTTAGCTTATCACTCTAAAGTCCTCTAATTCTGAGTTTATTTCTTTATTTATTTGCACTCAATCATATGAATTACATTCTCATCCATACAATCTCATGTGATTCTTATCATTAGTTGGCTGAGATAACATCATCTATGATCTTACATGTTCTCACAACAAATATTGACATCTTAATTGATCAAATCAAGAAGTAAATGAAGTACAATGTTTTAAAATTATCATAACTTATTCCAATATTAAATATAATACTTCACACAACTTCCATCAAATACTTAATCAGTTATCATTTTAAGGAAGAGATAAAGAGAAATAGTCAGAATTCATGGAGAAAGCGCAAACACACTTAAGTTTGAAAATAGAAATCATGCAAACAAACAAGAAGCCTAAATTAAAACAAAATTTAGTAAAAACGATAAAAAAATTATCTCAAATCCTCTCCATCAAACTCTTGAAGTTCCTTTTATTCTCTTCTCTTCCTTTTTGTTAAAATACTATCTACTCACTTATTACAAATCCTCTCCTTATTCTCTCTAAAAGTATTGATATCAAAGAAAATATAGTTGTGCAAAATTTATAAAGTTGACTCCGCTTTCGAATGGTGCCAAAAACTTGATGTGGTATTTTATGAGTAATAATGTTACGCACTTAATGTTGGGATTCTATGCAAGTATACGCATCGTTATCAATTAATATAAAAATTTCTATTTAAGTCATAAATATCAATCCCATGAGGAAGGTTTGACTCTGAAATGATAAATTAACTAAGAAATTTACAGAAATAAAACAAAATTATTGTCACTAATTACAAATGTTTGAGATACTATCAAAACTAAATTAATAACTACTAACAAAATTTTAATGCAAAGTTTAAAATAGTAACTACTAAACTATGTTTATGTGATGAAGTTTTCTAATATGAAAAATATCTTTCCCACCACAATGAGTTTTTGGTGAAATGAGATGAGATAGATGGTTTAAATTTGTATTGTGCCAAATAGGAGCAATTTTAATTCTCTACCCTAATTCAGTGTTATAGAAAATCATTGGCTAATAATAGGTTTAGTTCCTAAATCCATAGCTAGGCTAGGAGGATACTGGCACCCACTCTATAGCTCCCATTTCCCTTCCTCTGAAGGCTAACTATCGCTTTAGTTCTTAAACATTAAGATCGAATTGGGGATTTTAGTTTGTCGCCCTAAAAATCTCCGATTCTGCACCCAACAATGTATATTTCACTATTTATTTGCACTTAATTCCATGAACTAAATACTCTTTCATGGACTTAAATTTGATTTTCACTCTGTTGTAGAACTCATACTCCATTTCCTGAATCATATGTTTTGCAACATATTTTAATAATTCAATTGGCCATATCAAAAATTAAATTAATAGCGGAGTTGAAAAATCATCACAATTTATTTTATATTTTAACATTGACATATCCAAATTATCTCTTCATTTCATCATATCTCAGAGTAGGGAGAAAGATAAAGGAAACTACTCAGACTTCATGAGAAAGATATAAGAAAACAGAAATTTCATATAAAAAGAAAGTTCATACAACAACAATAAACAAACAACACTTATTTGAAACTCTTTCTCAAAGCAAATCCCTTGTAGTGTCTCATAGGAAATGTAGGAAGAAGAAATCTCTCACTTCTCTCCCTCTTCAAAATTAATAGAGAAGAATTAACACTTAAACTCACCACAAAAACTCAAAACTATAAAGAAAATAAATCACTAATGGTGTGGAAGGATGTAAAGTGGCATGAAGGCTGCGAAGAGATGTGAAGAAAGACCACAAGAGCGGAGGTGATAAGTCTTTTCTAATCAATTTTGACTCTAAATAGAGCCTAAGGTTGGTTTTCCAATAGGTGCATCCAAAAACTCTTCAAAACCCATCCAAATTTGTCGAATCTTATAGAAACAGGGTCTGCACCAACACTGGTGCCATCGACATCAGTGGCCATTTAATTAAATCTGTGTTCTTTGTCAAACGGCGTCGTCAGTGCCCATTCGGGCACCATCGACGCTGAACATTTTTTTTCAAAAACTCAATTTTTACTCTAAATTTCATCCTTCTTGCTTCTTTTTTACTCCAAGTCCTAAAAATCAATAATCTGCAAAAAACATAAAAAATAACTTCCTTGAAAGTTTAATATCACCAAAAATGAGTATAAAAAAATGATATAAAAATACACATATTTTTGGTGTATCAAAATACCCCAAAATTAAATGTTACTTGTCCTTAAGTAACTCTTTTACTACATAAAAAAAAATATGACTAGTGGAAAAAATTATAACTTTTAGATTTCTATATTTTAGTTAACTAAATACAATATCATAACTTAAGAAAAATGTAAAATAACTCCACTTAATACTAACGGTATAAGAATTTCTAGCAGTCAAGTCTAAGATTTCTGATTCTCTATTCTATTCAATGAAAATCATAAATTATTCATATTAAAGCCACTTAGAATATCCATATGAAATAAAACTTCGTGAAACTTTACTAAAAAATTTGCTAATATTGAAATATAAGTTTAGAAAATGTAGCCAAGTCTTTTTCTTTAAGCTGATTCAAGTGAAGCCAATTTTAATTAGGCATCTCCTCAAGCTTCTCCTCATATCTTTTCTTTTCTTTCTTTTTCTTTTCTTTTCTTTTCTTTTTCATGATCATTTTCAATCATAAAATTAAATGTTATCAGCCACCATATTTTCTATTGTACTCTCCATTCTCAAGTTATCTCCCTGTTGGATCATCATCTGCTCTATAAGTTCCTGAATAGTTGGGGTATTAGAAGTAGTACTTGAAGTAGGACTATTCCTAGTCCTACTTCCAAATCTCAATCCAACATGAGATTCATAAGTCTTTATATTTGTAGGCCCAATAAGTTTTAGAGGTTTGATCCTCTCCTCAACCACTCTAAAATCAATTTTTGTTTATTCACATAGTGTGAAGATCTGGGCAGGGTGTGCGAAACCATCAATAGTTTCTCCCAAAGCAATAGATCTAGTGTTTCTATAAATAATAGAGACTACATCTATCCTTCTCATCTGCTGGATATAGAAGTTCAAGATGGCAATATCCTTTGTAACTTCACTATGATGATTTGTCGATATCATTCTACCAGAAATAAAGTAGTACTGGGCCTTAGATACTACATTTAACATAGAAAGAAGAAAGTTTACCTTAACATATTCTTCACCTTCCAAGCTCCTCTTCCATCAGTAAGAAAAGAAATAACTTTATCTAAGGCCTCATTCGTAGCAGAAAATGATTTGTATTGGCAGCTATACACATCTTCTAACTGATAAAATTTCATAATTTTCCTTAGAGTAAACTCTACCATTTTCCCACGAACAAACACATAGTCTTCAGAAGTCTCTTTAAAATTGGCATAGAACTCCATCACTGTACCAATAATAGCCTCGACAGTGAAGTAACCAAAATTCTTCCACTGTCGAGCTTTAATTTCAACTTCTCCACCCGGATTTTTAAATCCTTGATCCGGAATCACTTTTTTAGTTGTAAGTTAACTATTGAAGTAAATGCTGCTCTTATAATTGACAAACTTTTGATCATCAAAATCCACCTTTCTCTTTCCTTTGCTCATTCATGGTGCCATGGTAATCTATGAAAATTTGATAAAATCCAAATTCACCAAAGGATTTTCTTAAAGTCTTCCAAAAAAATTTTAAAATTTTGGATCTCGACAATATAAGATAAATCCTTGTTGAAAATAAAAAATTTTGAGTTCAATGTGTAGCTCTTACCTAGAGAAGATGAAATTCGAACTTTGTTTGCCTTAAAATCGCCTCAAATTCGAGCAATGCTACACCCTAGGTGCAAAAATCGGAGGTTGAAGGTGACTAAAAAGTAAAAATGGTGTTTTACTGTGCAAATCACAAATTTTAAGGGTGTTCGCGTGGTTTTTGGGTTGAGGGCGCTGTCGCCGCCCATGCCGGCGCCGCCCTCGGTGCAGTTGCCAAAAATTCATTTTTCTATTTTTGCTAATTTCAATTTTCTTTTAGTTTACTTTAAAGTCTATTTAGTATTTTTGAACACTAATTTTCATCTTAAAATAATTCACAAACAAATATTTTCACAAATAACACCAAACTAAATTTTATATAGGAAAATATACTTTTTACAAATACATTTTTCTAATTACACTTTCACATCCATAAAACAAACTAAATTATAATTCAGCGTCAAAATCAAGCCACAAGACTAGAAGGCTGACACAAAATTACACACACAATCAAAGTCAATAGAGTTCTAAAGCAAAGTAAAGTAAATCAAATCCCTACGATTACATTAAATACATAATTACTCTGCTTCATCTTTAGTGCTTTCTGCTCCTCTAATATCTCCCATAGACTGGTAATGGACGTATAAAATGTAGAAGGGTCGGTACGGGAATTGATCAGTCAAATTTTCATTGATCCATCAATTTTTCTTGAACATATGCACCAATTCTGCTTCAAATTTTTCAGTATGATCGAGGTTCTCCTTCATCCTCTAATCAGGTGATAAAAAAGGCGGTTAAGATTTTTGATTGTATTCATAATACTCTGAAGTTCTCTTTCTATTTTCCTCATTTTCTTTTCAAAAACTATTGGAATTTAAACTAGTTGTGGCATCAATGGTGTTGAAGCATGTGCTGATGATCCAAAATACTATCTAATGCTTCATTTCCATTCCAAATATAATTATCATCAATAGGAATCATGAGCTCTCAAGGTAATAAAGCTTTCTCCAAATATTCATATGGAACTTGAGATTGAATGCAAAGTAAGAAAATTGTAGAAGGATGCCCTAACCCATATATTGGCCCATTTATAATAATACCCATAACAGATTTAAAAATAATCGATCCCACATCAATGGGCTTTTCCATTTGAATGCAATAGTTTAAAATGAAACTTTCACTTGTAACTCTATTAATATTGATGACAGGGAGTAATTTTGTAGATATGATATTGAATTAAGCAGTGAAGTAGAGAAACTAACGTATCCCTCATCTCTGATTCCCCAATTATCATTTTCATCTGTCAAAAAGTTATATAAACCTTGCATCATATCTCTCGTCGGGATAAAATTTGTATAATGACTGATTAGAATGTTTTTCAATCATATACAAATCATTAATTTGAGCTGGAGTAAATTGTATAGCCTCTCCTTGAACAAAGAGGACTCCTTGTGTAATTCCATGTAAGTTAGCATAGAATTCTTTTATCACTGGTACAACAACAATAGTTGTAGTGTAGCATTGAACTTCCTAACGCCTCTGTACAATGATTTTTTCAATCCATGGTTGACAAAGCCGCTCTCCTTAATAAGTCTCTTTTTCGTAATGAATTTTTCGTATAATCTCTGTGCGTCAAAACTGATAAATTTTCTTCTATTGAAAACTCCATACCTTGAAGTATTTCTAGAATTGGAAGCCATGGAATTCAAAATTAGAAAGTTTCTGGTCATTCAAGCCAGTTTTTAGGCTTTTAAAAACACATCTCAGTGGTTATGTAAAAGTGAAATCCTACCAAAGTCTAACAAATTTGCTCTAAACCCGCGAAACTACTCGGGATGTTGTCGGCGCTCCCGATGGCACTATCAGCGCCATGGTCCATCTAGCGGGTGCTGACAACACCCATTCTGGTGCCGTCGATGCTGTTGACCTCACTTTTGGTTGAGGTTTAATTTTCCCCCATAGGATTTTCCTATTGACTATTCCTAGAAAACTAAAAAAGGAACCCTCACCTTTAGAAATTCCAAACTCTTCCTTGCTCAACTTGAATTTCCACATATTGGTCCTAACCTCTAACAATTAGTAGGTAGGGTCTATGTGGGGGAGCTTAAGATGAGTCCGCATAGGAGTGTTTGACCTCCAGGCTGACTCTGGGTGTTGTTCTGGAGTTAGGGCACTCACATACACTCACGATCACCTATATCCACTCACAACCCTAAACCCAAAATTGTAGAATTTGATCCCTTGTTCTTTTGGGAGACTCATGTAGATGGTCCCCTAGACCCATTGGCCCTAGGCTAGGGTTCAGCTAAGACTAGTACATAGAGGACCCAAATGGGGATCTCATTGGTCCATAGCTCATATAAGGTGGTTGGCACCCCATTTCTATCAAAATTTCCAACTTAAGCCTTTTTCTCTAAGTCCACCCAAATTACCTAAATGCCATTGAAAACGTAAATTTGACCAAAATCCCCAAATTCATCTAAAATACCCAAAATTCTTTCAAAATCATTTCAAACCATTTCTCAAATTGCCCAAACCACCCAAAAATTCCAAAATTACCAAAATATTTGCAAATTTGCCAAAATTACAAAAATACCCTTAGCACCTGAAACTTTCCCAAAACGTCCAAAATCACTTCAAATGTCTCCAAAAACAAATTGGACCCTTCAATTGAACCCAATTTGACCAATTTGACCATTTTGACCAAAACCCCCAAATTGCCTTTAAAGATCAAATTTCCCCAAAATCATCCCCAATGTCCGTCAATTGAGAACAAATTCCCCTCAATTTCAATGATAAACTCAAATTAAACTTTCATATGATCAATCCAAACCAAATCCAAGCCTAGTTGACCTATGCTTTGAGCTCAATTTTAATCTAAATCAAAACCACCAATTTTAACCATATGACTTAACCCCACCAAATTGAACCTTGTAGCCTACTAAATTTCCCCCAATTTTGATCCTAAATTCTTCCTAATAATCCTACACACCAAATAGAACCTTCAACTAGCCTTGGTGAAGCCCAAATTGCACTCAATTTTAACCATATTGCAAAAATCCCTAAATTTGTCCCAAATAGGCTATGTTTCCAAATGCTACCAAATTGAATGCCCTAACCCCAAAATTGACACCCAATTTTTGTTGAAAACTCTTCATGACATTCTTATAGACTATTTTCAACCACTAATTTGGAATTAGACCAACCTTATCCCAACCTAGACCTAAGTATAGTCCAACATGCCCAAATTGACCAAAATCTCAAAATCCTTTAAATTGAGCATCCAATTGAACTCAAAATTACTTCAATCCTTCACTAAAAACCTTCATGAAAATCATCTACACAATGTTGATCAATCAATTGAGCTCAAAGTCATGACTATCCAAACCCAAACCCAACTTTTAGCCATTTGACCCAAACTAAACCCATACACCAAAATCAAATTAGTCACCAAATTAAGGTTTCCACAGCTACTAAGCACACCTTATTGACCAAGCTAAACCCTCTTAAACCACCTAAGTAAGCTATGGACCAAGATTCCCCTAATTTAAGGAATCTTATCCCATTTATGGGCCTTAACCAAAATATCTCCTCCATCATCACTTGCCATTGAGGGTTAACGATAATTAACCCACCCACTGGCTCACCTGACCCTATGGCCACCAACCTTGGCCCAGTCGGCCAGTAGCCAAAAATTTCCAAATAAGAGGGCCACCACTCCTTAATGAATCCCAATTTCAATCTTGGGGGCCACCACACCATAATTGATCTTTAAAGCTTCTCAGCCCTCCACCTAAGCACTAATTTGCACACGAATTCAGGCCCTGATAGCCACCCTACAAAATCCTTTTTAAACTCGCCCTCTCATGGCGAAGACATGAAGTGTGCGAAATCCTTGGGGAAACTCTGTCCAATTGCTCTCATACAATCTCCAAGAACTCCTAAGCTCATTGCCACCATTTTCCCCCAATGATCCCCACTGCGAAAGCCCAATTTTGAGCTTTCTACCCAAAATCAGGACAAAATTCTCCATAGCTACACAGTCCACCAAAATCAAATTTCTTGTGCAAACACCATCCTTAGGGGAAGAGAAGTTGATTCCCCATAAAAGCCTCCTCTCAAATCACCTCTAAACTAGCTCTAGACCAACACCTAAAATCCACTTTGATCAAATTCATACCTAGACAATTCACCAGGGCTTCAGACTTGATCTTTAGGTTTGTTGGACCCAATCAAAGCTACCACAACCATCTGATTAAGGCCTCCCCTCTCAGAAAAAGGTACTGAGCTCTAACCCTAGCACGAGCTTATTTTGATTTTTCATTTGTAATGGCTTGATTTCATACTTGATTAACCCTATAGATGTATAATTTTTTAGTAGATAAAATTTTAGAAACAAACCCCATGCAATTTGGCTGACTCTAGCTCAAGAGCTTAAGGTTTTAGTGTGAACAACTTATGGATTAGGTCACTTAAGGACGATAATGAAGAGCTTTTTGATCACACGTGTATCCAATTGATGGAGAAGATTGAGCTGGATCAACTCTCGGTGTGAGAAGGCAAACCACATAGCATGCCAAAAAGGAAAGCACAACCAATGGAAGTGAGCCGTGTGTGAGTTCGTAGACGCCGTAGGTCGAGGTGGCGCCACGTAGATAAGTAGAAAAATATGGATTTTCTAATTTATTTAAAATGCCTAAACTTCAAAATTACATATCTTTCTCTAGAAAAATCATAAAAACAAAAAAAAATCCTCTTACTCAGTGAATAGAGGAGAGCAATGTGGACCAAAAATAAAAATTATTTGGCAAACATATGATTTTTAATGAATTAAATACCCTCATTGGTATTTTAATTCTCCATGATTAGATATTGCAAACCATGGACTGAAACTTTTAGGGTTCATTATTCTTCATAGAGTGAGTGTTCTTGGATTTTTCCAAGGTCAGAGGGCATCTCTATACTTCTATCCCTAATTTTCAAGCTAAAGTGACCATTTTGGCTTATTTTAATTACATAAACCAAAATATCACTTGAAAAATTATGAGAATAATTTTGGTAGGTTTCCCATGGTCAGAGAAGTCTAGGAAAAATATTTTGATGCTTAGCATTACTTTGTGAATTTTTATATTTAATTAAGTGCAAATATCTTATATTAATTTATGTAAATTAAATACTTATAAAACTTTGACAAAATCAATCCCACATTGTTCATAAAAATCAAGTCTATTCACTGTAAAAATTGAAAAATTATTTGGCTAAGTTTAAGCACTAAAGTTGATTTTCAAATAAACATTTTATTTTTATATAAAAATAGTTATAATAAATTAAATATCATGAAAAGTGGTTTTTGAGTTTCTTGTGATTAGGGCCACTTAAGAAAATATAAAAGTTATTTTTGGCAAAATACTTGATTTTTGAACCTTATTTTGAATTTAAAATAATTAAAATAATTAAAAAATCTAAAAAGTCAAAATATTTTAAAATGTGCCTAATTGTTCTGTGATTACTTGGGACTCATTAAAATATTTTTTTGAGTTTTCCTAAGTTAAAAACAAATTTTTAAGGCTTAAAAGTGGATTTTCCTTATTTTCCCACTAAATTATTTATAATAAATTAATTCAAAAGACAATGATATTCTGCCTAAGTATTTCTTTGACCTAGGAAAGATTCTAATAATTTTCTCATAAATAAAAAACTTTATCTTGGGAAGCCAAATAAATTAATTTCTAAGAATCTTATTTTCTAAATTTAATTAAATTTTGAGAGGACCACATATTCTCCTCTAAAAATTGTAATTACCTCATGGATATGACACTCTAAATGCTCAAAGTCATTTAAGTTGTGTTTAATGAGTTATGAGGTGAAGTTCCCCAAGGGCAAAATAGTCAGTTTAGACTTTGGTTCCTTAATCAAAATTTAGGATTAACCAAGGGAAAATGGGTAATTTTGATCTTAATAAGCATGTTTGGATGATTGAAATATAAATGGAATAAAAGGTAGAAACCCACTCACCACCTTTACACAATGTCAACATGACTATAAATCTCCTAATCTTCATGACTTCGATATCAACTAAAATCAAATGATTTTTAAGTGATAGGCTTAAATTGGAAAGATGGAAATTTACTTTTTTTAAGCCCAAAGTTGAGGATGGTTTGTCCAATTGATAAGAATACAAATTATTTAAATCAAAATCTTAATAATCACCTTTTTACCTACCATGATTGTTAAGGACTTAGTAGTGACATAGGCTCGATATCTAAACTCAGTTGATCAGATTTAGAAAATAATATGATGGGCGATTAACATCTTTAAACACTACAAGCCTGACCTTAATTGTGGGCTCCTAATCTTTAAATGACCTAAGCTTTCCATAGGGGCATCCACTCACATAAATCTTCAATGAAACATTAATTGATTAATCGAGTATCCTATACTCAAGATAATTAAAGTGTCAAGTTTCACCAAGCAACAGGGTATTCACACGTTAACCTTGGATGATTAATGAAACAATATGATAAGTCCAAAATGAATTCGGAATATTTCAAGAGATCTTCAAGGTGATCTGGGGTAATGCCTTAAGCATTTTGAAATCTATTAAACTTTCTGAAGGATAAATTGAACTTGTCATATTTTGTTCCAAAATCAGCCACTAAGATCTTCTGTGATTCAATAAAATCATAACTTGAGGTTAGGTAGCTAAACCTTCATCTACTCATGCAATTTAAACTCCTTGCAACATTTTATACATGCCTTGCAAGTACTGGCCTTTCAGGTGGTGGAACGAGTAGACTCGCTTGGTACGCTTTTATAGTTTACAGTACCGTTTTTCTTTTACTTTCCACACTGCATATTTATGCTAATAAACTTGCATGTTAAACAACGATGTTACCCGACATGAAAACCAATACTACTAGGATAGCCGTGAAACCAAAACCAAAACTAAAAAAATCAATCAAGATAAAATTTATCACCACAACTTTCAAAATATAAGACAACTCAAAATTTAATCATAAACTTCACAAAACAACAATTGTAACTAAATTAAGACGTCTCTATCAGATGACCAAGAATCCCACAGAGGAGGTAACCTATGGTTGCTAACGAAACTTCCCATGGTCTAAATGAAAGTATGGAATTCATTAAGTTGAGTTTAGTAAATTCATTTGGACTAAGTGAATCCGAAAGAAAATAGGGGTGCCAGAATGAGAGAACCATATGATCATGACCAGTGTTGCTTTAATCAACTTTGGTATGCCCCATAACATTTAATGACCATAACCATAGGGACATCTGATTTAACATTATAACTCGACAAATAGAAAACATAAACTCGTCATGGTAGGAGTTTGGAGCTAGAATTGTGGGCAACACAACCATCTTCAATAGCAAGAGGATCTACAACAACTTATCTTTCTTCGAATTAGAAAAC
>NEWO01000547.1:287198-298587 GCA_003013225.1 Phalaenopsis aphrodite | reverse complement strand
GACCATCTACATGAGTATCCCAAAAGATCAAGGGATCAAGGCTAGAAATTTGAGTTTAGGGTTGTGAGTGAATGTGGGTGTATATGAGTGTAGGGAGTGTAGTGAGTGCCTTAGCTCCATACCAACACCCAGGGTTAACCTTAAGGTCCAACGGTCCTAAGGTTGTCTCATCTTGAGTTTCCCCCATAGTGATCCCACCTAATAAATGCCAGAGGTTATGACCAATATGTGGAACTTTTAGTTGAGTAAAGAAGAGGGTAGAATTTCTAATGGTGAGGGTTCTATGTGTAGTTTTCTAAGAATAGTCAATAGGAAAATCCTATGGCTACACCTTAGGCTACTAAAAGGGAAAAACTAAACCTCAACCAAAAGTGAGGTCAACAGTATTCTCTCAGCCTAACCACAAAATTTGGGAATAAATCCTTGATGTCAATGTTCTTTATAGTGCTCGGGAGAGGGTAGAGAATGCGATTGCTCTTATTTGGCACAAAACTGGTTTTAAATATATATTTCAAACGATTTCATATTTTTCATAAGCCATATTTTTATTATAAAGAGGCAGGATGTTTTCTCATACTTGAGCTTTTCGTCATTAAAAACATTTTTTTTTATTGCAACAATTTACTTTTGAAAGATTTACATCTAGTTTAATTTACTTGTTATAGTCGTACATCTGCATATTTAGTAGTATTTCACTTAAGTAGTTTAACTTCAAACTTCGTACTTTACTTTGTTTTTTTTTTTTAGTTTATAATAGAATATAAATAGCTAGCTTATATATATTTCCTGTTTCCTTGTGGGATAGATATTTAGGACGTCATTAGAGCCCTACATTACTTTGTTGACCTCACTTTTGGTTGAGGTTTAGCTTTTCCTTTTTATTAGCCTAAGTTCTAGCCATAGAACTTTCCTATTGACTATTCTTAGAAACTAGACATGGAACCCTCACCATTATAAATTCTACACTCCTCTTTACTCAACTTGAAGTTCCACATATTGGTTCTAACCTCTAGCACTTAGTAGGTGGGGTCATTATGGGGAACTCAAGATGAGTCACTCTTAGGACTGCTGGACCTTAGGGTTGACCCTGAGTGTTGTTCTAGGGCTAAGACACTCACTTGCAATCATTTACACTCACAACCACTCACTGCCCTAAACCCAGAATTGCTATGTTCTAGTCCCTTGATACTTTCGGGAGACTCCTGTAGGTTGTTCCCTAAACCCATTAGCCCTAGGCTGAGGTTTAGCTAAGACCACTACATAGAGGACCCAAATGGGGTTTATATTGGTCCATGGATTATTAATGCTGGTTTGTACTCCAACTCTACTAAGATGCCCAACCTAGTCTTTTGCCCCCAAAATCCCCCAATCTACCCGAAAAACCCTTGGAACCCCAAATTTGGCCAAAGTTTCCAAATTTAGCCAAAATACCCAAACTTGTTCAAAAATCATTTCAACACCTTGAAAACACCCAAGTTGCCCAAAATTCCCAAATTGGCCAAATTTCCAAAATACCCCTCTTGGGCCCAAAATTCCAAAAATCCCAAAAATTCTCAAAACCTCCCAAATATTCCCAATTTCATTTTCCTTAATGATCACATGACCTAATTTGGCCAATTTAACCATCTTGGATCAAAACCCCCAAATTGCCCTTTAAAGGCCCAAAATTCCCCAAATTCAACTCAAATGTCCATCAATTGGATCTCAATTGACCCCAATTTCAATCCTAAACTCAAATTCACTTTTGATATGGCTAAACTAGACCAAATATCAGCTTAATTGGCCCATTATTTGAGCCCAATTTTGGTATAGGTCAAACCCCCAATTTTTGTATAGGTCAAACCCCCAATTTTTGTCATATGACCTAATCTCACCAAATTGAACCCATCAATTAGACCCAATTATTGTTGCAAATCTTTATAATATTCCTACACATCAAAATCAACCATAAATTAGACTTGGTGAAGCCTCAAATCCATTTTATTTTGGCTTAAATCCAAAATTCCCAAATTTAGCCCCAAATTGGCTAAGTCCCCAAATTTCACCCAATTGATTGCCTTAACCTCCAAATTGGCATCCAATTGATGTTGAAAACTCTTCATGGGGTATTTATGGACCATTTGCAACAATTAATTTGTAATTATCCCAAGGCTAGCCCAAGCTAGACCCAAGCCTAGACCAACATAACCAAATTGATTAAAATTGAAAATTCCCTCAAATTGACCCTTCAATTGAGCTCAAAACCACTTCCATTTTTTTCACCAAAGTTATTCATTATGATCATCTACACCAAGTTCAACATTTATTTGGGCCAATTGACATGGCTAGCCTAGAACAAACCCAAGACTTGGTCATTTGCACCCACTTGGACCCATGCACTAAATGTGACCCAACCACCCTAAGGCAACCAAATTAACTCCACCTCAGCCATTAGTTGACCCCTAAGACTGAGCCAAAACTCATCTAACCACCTAAAATAAGCCATAGACCAAGGGTCCCCCAAATTAAGGGAACTTATTCCAAAAAATACACATGCTTAAGATATCCTTGCCAAATCAAAACGCATTAACATTAACTTGTTGTGATGGATTCCTCTGGATGCTCTGACCACCTAGCCACCTCCCCCTGGCAGGCCAGCCAGCCTAGTGGTCAGGACAAACCAAAAGCCACCCCCTTGGAGCTTCTCCCAAATCAAACCTAGAGGCTAGCTCAGCCAAATTGAATTGTAGAGCTCCTCTGCCCTCCACCTAAGCACCACATTACACCCCCTAATTGGCCATGACAGCCACCATAACCCCATTTTTATAAAAGGCCACCTCCATGGCCATTGAACTAAGTGCTGAAAATTTCTTAGAGAGACCTCTCCAAATTGACCACAGAGCTTCCCTAAGATCCCCTCAATGCATTCCAACTGTTTTCCCTCATCAATTTTCACTGTCAGAGTCCAATTTTGAGCTCAAAATCTTGTCGGAAACCAGGACAAAGCTCATTATACCTCCAAACTCCACCAAACTCAAATTAACTCTACCCACACCTTTACAACCAAGAAAGAAGTCATAACCCCATAAATAGCACCGACAGCTTCTGGTGACTCCGCTGAGGACAAGCTTTTCTCTCCATACAATTCAGGAAATATTATGTTCACACATTGGTAATGTGTCCGTGTCCCTCTTGGACCAAACTACCCTTCTTCTGTTGGCATAATTTACCCATTTCTGTCTTGGGAAGGTACAACCAACTCCTTGGACTTCAGGACTTGCTATTCAACCATCTTTGAACATAGGGGTTCAGAAGGCCATTAAGGACTCTTTAAATTTTCATGTGGGGTCGGACCCCCAATAGGTGTGTCGGTGGACTAGTTCCACCTGAGCATTTTCTGCCACTAAATAGGTCCCGCATTGGGTCCTGAAATACTTCACATCTCCCTTCCAAATTTGAATTGCTATTCCGCAAATTAAACCAAATTGTGTTGTACTGCGTGCACTCTTAAATTTTCTTATATTAATTAAATTTCACAATTTTTCTTAAACAAGATTTTAAGATACCCATAAATTAAGACCCGCCCAGTCTACAGATCAACCTCTACTTTCAGTTCTTGCACTAAAAAATTATGAGGTTTTTGGCCATATAGCTAACTCTGAGACTTTGTGTCTTAAAGCCCGCTGCAATGGCTTACCCAACCCGACCTTTTCCTGCAATTTGCCAAAGGGCCGTGGCGCCCATAACGTCGATCCCACCATCAAGTTTGGAGCAGGATTTGAAGATCTCGAGGTCATCCTCGGGAAAGCCCCATTCGTGGTAATGAAGATTGCCGCTCCAGAAATATAGGAGTCGTCTGCAGAATTTAACCTGAACTGCCTTCAAGACTGCCCTACCTGCAAGAAGTCTAGAACTACTGTCGTCGCGGCACCCGCCAAACCTGCTAGCCACGCTGCTGCTAAGGGGAAAGAAGTTATGATTATTGAGGATTCGATTGAGGGATTAACTATCCCCCCACCTGTGTTTGAAATCAGATCAAGTTTGAAGACTCTACCGCTGACCCGAACTCAAAGGAGGAACCTTAACAGAAAAGTTCAGAGGGTCATTAGAGCCTAGACTCCCAAGGAGACACCTGTTGAGGAGGAGCCTCATCAAGATGAAGAAGTGTTACCAGAAATTTATTCACTCCTATGAGGAATTTGATTCCATTCTCTGATAGATACCAAGGGATGTGAGAGTATCTGATGAATCGCTGCTGCATTACCGTCACTTCATAGACACGGTGAGGAGAGAAAGAAGTTCACTCCTATCACTTGAGTTAGTGCAGTTTTCAAAAAGCTCACTGCCAAAGAAGGATGTTCAATTAGCAAGTTACTTAAATGAGTAGGAGATACAATTTCTCCTCGCATGAAGAAGGAAATTTTGAAGGGTGTCAAGTCCATCAGACAGTCTCACAGGACAACTGGAGTGCCACCTACCTGCATCCAAGTTTGGTTTTGTTTAGGGAACAGGATTGATACTGCAGTGATCACTACTAATTATACTACCACCAAGACCACGGTCCATTGTCTGGTTAAGTCGAGACTGGGTCCAAAGATCTTACCCGTCACCCATTATGGAGACATTCCTACTATCCTAAAGAAAAAGACAAGATGCTTACATAGCACTGTAGCCGGTTTACACCACAGGGAGCATACTTTCCCTCGATGTACTGATGTTTCTACTAAGACGCTCCATCCTGAGACATCATTGTAAAAAAGGAAAAAGGTATGGATACCCAAGGTTGCTTCACCGATACAGTTCAATGAGCCCGCAGGATAGGAAATGAAACCAAGATATGAAATATCTGACATTGTCACAGTAATAGCCAACGAGATGGAGGAACAAGTTGAAGATGTCCATCAGGGTCCTCTAGTTCCTAAAGCAATCAAGGAATCAATAATTGAAAAAAAAATTGAGAAACTTGGGATCAAGATTTCTCAGTTAGCTTGAGAAAATGAAGTTTCCGTCGATAGCGACAAAGAAAATTTTGATTACAATGATTACTTAGAGGAGGATTTCATGGATTTACATGTGATCGAAGCTAGAGCCACCACATCTGCACGCGAGACTTAACCTCACACCGAAGAGAACGTCGTAGATGAGGTGTGCAAGGTTATCCTCCTAAGGGATGAGCAAGTTATTCTACTAAAGAAAAGAATATAAGAGATGACTGCAGCTATGACCGCCATGGCCACCATTCCAGGGCAATCACAAGCACCGCAATTGGCTTCTCCATAAATCAATTAGCCAGAAATGATACACATTATAGTTTAAATAAGAGAGGCTACTTCAGCAAATAAAGATGAGCAACCGAAGAAATATTCTCCATCAAGCGCCATGCCAGAAAAGGAGTTCAAGAAAATGGTTGAACAAGTGTGGCCCGCCTTAGCCCAATCTAAGGGTGGTGCTTCAATTTTGAAGAGTAGACCTTACCCGGAGGAGTTCGATGCCATGCCTTTCCCCAAGGGTTTTGTGGCCCAAAACTTCAAGATATTCGATAGGACTTGAAATCCCAGACAGCATATAACACATTTCTGAGCCAGCTATGGCAATGCGAGAAATAATCAAGCTCTACTCTACCAGCAATTTGTCAGTAGCTTCTCAGAAATTGCTTTTGACTGGTACGCTGACTTGCCCAATGGGTCAGTTAAAACATTTTATGAATTAGAACAACTTTTTTGTGAAAATATTTGTCGGGGCTCAACACCATGAAATAATTTCATGGAGAACTCATGATGGAAAAGCAAAAGCCTAGCGAAACTTTGGTAGATTATATTTTTAGGTGGAGAAACCTTTGCATGAAATGTGAACCTCAGATACAGTAACATCATGTAATTGAAATTCTACTCAAAAGCATTCATGGGCCAGTAGCTTTCATGCTTAAGGGACTCACCATCAAATCCTTCGAGAAGCTACTCAGCAAAGCTAGCAGTCTTTAGGAAGAAATCAAGCACATGGAGCCACATAAAAAGGTTAAGGTGACCAGAGTGTTTGAAAAGAAATCAGGAGTAGTAGAGATCGTCGACAAAGGAAAGCAGCCGATAAAGATATATACAGAAGAGTATCACCAGTCGTCGTGATAGTACTCTCAGAAATAGAATAGTCAATCCAGCCAGCGGCCGCCTCAAGAGGGATCACCTTGAATAGGGGATAAAAGAATATCCTTGTCAGAGAGATAAAAAATTATGTATTCTTTCAAGGATGAAGCTATACCTAAAATTTTCAGGAGTCTGATGAAGAAGCAAGAATTCAAACTACCAAATCCAAAGAAGCTCGAAGAGGTGGATAAGAAGAACGAACCAAAGTATTGCCCATACCATCGGTTGCTTGGGCACACTATAGAAGAATGTTTCATCTTTTAAGACTGGCTCAAGAGAAACCTCAAGGAAGATAACATAAAAATCCTAAAAGAATATTTAAAAGAACCTGGAAAAGGTTCCATAAACATGATTTCAGCTGAGCCAATCTCCCAAATTGATCTATATGTCAGAATAGATTGATGGAGTACAACTTGGGATGAACTCAAGAGGGTCCTTAATCAAATTCAGGATTCATCAAAACAAGCTTTAACGAATACCAAAGAAGGATGGAATGAGGTCTGGAGCAGATCATCAAAGAAGATACTAAACAAGATCCAGTCTGCATCAAAACAAGCCTTCATTCATAGTCTGCCGCATACCAAGCCCGAGATGAAGGGTTTGTCAGGAGAGTCGTCATCATCAAGGATAAAGAAGAAGATGAAAAGTGTCACTACAAAGATTGATAGCATGGGGGGTAGGATAGGAGTTGCCTCTACTAGAATGTTTATCTCGGATTCGGGGAAGAAAATACTTGAACCCTTGACATTGTATGATTATCTTTTTGTCCCTCCGGGCTCTTATGAATATAATGATTGTGATTTTGGCTACATTTTAACTATTTCTGGTGATAATGTAACAGATTACAACTGATCTAGCTTCAATCTTGATTCCCAAAATGATCCTCAAATCATACTCAAGTTCGATGAACTCATTGTCAAGTCCAAAGAAGACATTAATAATATTTCTTACGACAGCACTGATAAAGAAGAGACAGCTCTCAAGTATCTTGGTACACCGATTTCCATCAACTTAGATCTTTTTGACGAAGAGGAAAAAACATCGGAAGATTCAATAATGATATCTCAAGAAGAAGAGATCACAGAAGTTAACTTAAGGAGCGGAAAAGTGTTACCACCAAGAACAACTCCAACTGACAAAGGAAAACAAATAATGACTCGAGAAGAGAAGCCCCCACCTTCACCAATGAAAGAACCACATGATCAAGATAAAATCAGAGGATCATACAAAGTAGACTACAATGTGCTAGCTCATCTCAGGAAGTTGCTGGCCCGATTAAGCATCTATGACGCTCTGATCCTGTCAAAGGAGATGAGAGAGTCTCTGGTTACAGCTTTTCTTGATCCAAAAATTTGCTTAGTTCAGTTGGCCACCATATCCTCAGATGAAGTTTGCTCGTTGAATGAACAGTCAGGGGTAACCTTCATAGATGAAGACTTGCTGCTCGGTACCGTCCACTCTACGTCTCCGTCAACATTGGCATATTTGTGTTATCCAGAGTTTTAATGGATCCTGGAGCATCTCTTAACTTGATGAGCCTACGAACATTGGCCTATTTGGATATTGAAGCTCAAGATCTTATGACCGATAAGAGGATGTTAAGAGGATTCAACCAAAAGGGAGAAAGAGCCCTCAGATCAATTACATTACTTATGAAGGTTGGAGAACTCGTGACAACCGCTAAATATCATATCATCGATGTCGAGAACTCTTTTAACGCTCTATTGGGTTGACCATGGGTTCATGAGCACAATATGATTCCATCATCTTTACACTACTGCAGCAAATACCGTAAAGATGGTCAAGAAAATTGCATCAAAGGAGACCTACAACCATTTTCAGTGCATGAAGTTGGTATCCATGAATTTGTTGCCTACTACGCGCCTCCAAAGAAGACTGTCTTCGCTCGTGAAGTTATCATAAACAAAGATGAAGATTCAGAAGAACCAAAAAGAGGAGGCCATTCAACTCTGCTACAGCAATCTTTCACCACTCCCTTATAATGAGTTGGTGAAAGGCCTTTTAGTTCGTGCACCTGAGGTCGAGGCCGGGAACATGAACGAGGAAGGATTAATTTAATTGTTGAACGGACTAGGCCAACTATCAACATTGCTGATGAAGACAGTTCTAAAGACGAAATAATGATGACAAGAAGGAAGAGACCTCAGCACGAGATATCCCTAAAAGATATAGAAAAGAATGAATATGAAACAATGTATGATCGGATAAACCACTATGTGAATGCTATGATCCTTACTCCGATTCTCCCTCAAAAGGTTGAGAGTTTAGAGGTAAAGGAAGTCCGTAGTGTTGGTTCAAAGCCGATCAAATTTTACCTTTCTTCTACCTCTACTGAGCTTGAAAAACATGTAAATTTGGATGATGATTCTAATGAATTAATGAAATTTGCTTTTGGTTACTTCTCGCCTTGTGTTCAAAAGTTAATTCAACAGGGACACTTACCAAACCAAATGCTAGAAGATAAATTTCAACTTTTTGAAAAATTATCGAATGGTAAAAGTTGAACTCCAAATTCAAAATAGGGTCTCAGATTTGGTACAGTCAGACCAGTTGATGATTCTGAATTTTGCATGGTTGTTATTGGTGAGTCAGAAGAGGAGTGGCTCGATATACGAGATGACTCTACTAATCAACCCATAGAAGATGCTCCACCAAAATTTGAAGAAGAAATTAAGTCAATGGTCGATGAGTTGAAAGAGATTAACCTTAGGACAAAAGAACAACCCCGACCTATATTTATAAGTTCTCTACTCAATGCAAATAATCTGCATAATTGATCAAACTATTAAGAGAACTCAAAGATTGCTTCACATTTAGCTACGATAAAATGTCAGGACTATCAGCAGAGGTTGTAGTTCATAAAATTAGGGTTAAAAAGAATATAACCCCAGAAAAACAAGCTCCCAAGAGAATGCACCTCGAGTTAGAACAACAAGTCATCGTCGAGGTGAAGAAATTAATAAACGCCAACTCTGTTAAAGAGGAACAATACCCCACATGGTTATCCAACATCGTACCTGTTAAGAAGAAAAATGGACAGATCCGTGTTTGTGTCGACTTCAGAGATTTGAATAAGGCCTGTCCTAAAGACAAATTTCCACTACCCATACCAGGGATGATGGTGGATATGGCTTCAACACATGAAATTTTCTCCTTCATGGACGGATCGCTGGGATACAACCAAATTAAGATGGCTCCTGAGGATGCAGCACTTATAGCTTTCATAACACCGATTAGAATTGTTTGCTACACAGTGATGTCGTTCAGTCTAAAGAACGTTGGAGCAACATATCAGTGTGCAATGACGAATATTTTTTACGACCTCATTCACTACCAAGTAGAATGCTATGTGGATGATTTGGTCATCCAAAGTAAACAAAAAATATACCATTTGTATGATTTGAGGATCGTGTTCGAACAGTTACGATGATATGACCTTAAAATGAATCCCTTAAAGTGCGCCTTTGGCGTTACCTCCGAGAAATTTCTAGGATTTGTTGTCTGTCATTGGGGAATTGAGATCGACCCGGATAAGATTCAAGCTATCTTGGAAATGCCTCCCCTAAAACCTTGAAACAACTATGTTCCTTTCTAGGAAAGTTGGGACATCTGAGGTGCTTTATTTCTAATCTCTCAGGTAGGTGTCAGCCTTTCTCCGAATTAATTAAAAGGATGCCAAATTTATTTGGGAAGAGAAATGTCAGTAGACCTTCAAGGAGGTTAAGCAATATTTAGTGACACCTCCTGTCTTGGTAGCCCCTATCCTAGGAAAACCATTGATACTTTATGCCGCAGCTTTAGATGACTCCCTCGGAGCCCTCTTAGCCCAAGTCAATGAGTATGGTAAAGAAAATGCGCTCTACTACTTGAGTCGTCACCTAATACCGACGGAGATAAGGTATCCACCTATTGAGAAGCATTGTATGGCATTAATTTTTGCCGCTCAAATGCTTAGACATCACATGCTTTCTCATAAGATTATCCAGATCTTGAAAGTTAACCCATTGCAATACATGATGACCCGACCAACACTCTCCGGATGTTTGGCAAGATGGTCAATGATCTTATTGCAATTTGATATAACTTTTGTTCCCCTCGGTGCTATCAAGGGACAGATACTAGTAGACTTTCTCGCTACACACCCACTGCCAGCTGGGTCACCTCTCAACGACAAGTTACCAGATGAGCAAATATTACAAATGGATTTCTCTAGTGCGCAACGCTGGGAGATGTACTTCGATGGTGCCTTGTCAGCTAGACAAGACAAAGGATCAGACACAGTTATACTAGGCAAAATAGGGATTGGTTTGATCTTTATCACGCTAGATAAGAGTATGTTGAGGTTCTCATACCACTTGACAGAGTCGTGCACCAACAATGAAGCAGAATATGAAGCTTTAATCACCGGATTGGGGATGGTAATCTCAATGGATATAACAAACATTTCCATCTATGACGACTCCTAACTCATCATCCAGCAAGTCGCCGGACAATACAAAATTTTGAAACCAAGATTAACATAATACCATCCATACATGATAATGCTCCTAGAGTAGATCCCTGACGTAACATTTTACCGGATTCCTAGGGGAGATAGTGCCCATGTAGACGCTCTAGCAAAACTTGCTAAGGAAATGACGTGTGTCCCGGAGGATTCCATTAAAGTCACAGTGCAAGTAAGACGAGTCTTTTCTCGGATTGACTTCAAAACTCTACATAAGCTTGGAAAAGAAGAAACAATAAATATAGTTGCAGACATCAACAAAGATTGGTGCAAGCCATTAATAGAATGTTTGCATACTGTACAACTGCCAGAAGACAAGTCTGAGGAGCACCACATCACAAGAAGGGCTATGTCTTACGACCTGATGTAAAATATTCTCTGCAAAAGATCATTCGACCAGCTATGGCTATGGTGTTTGAGCAGAGCTGATGAACAAAATATTGTCAAAGAGGTATATGTCAGATTGTGTGGCGCTCACCAGTTATGGCCGAAATTGAAGTTGAAGATCAAAAGACTTGGGTATTATTGGCCAGCAATGCTGTCTGATTGCATGGATATAGCCATAAGACGTCACCAATGCCAAGTGCATGGGGTGGTCTTACACCAGCCTCTGAATGCTCTACGCCCAACTGTTGCCTCGTGGCTATTCGATGTATAGGTCTGATAGACCCTCCATCTTTCAAAGGACACATGTTTATACTTACCGCTACAATTTACTTCTTCAAATGGGCAGAGGCAGTACCGT
>NEWO01000547.1:256651-286423 GCA_003013225.1 Phalaenopsis aphrodite | reverse complement strand
GCAACCTGATGTTGCTTGCCTTTGCTTGCTTTGAAAATTTAGAAACTTTGATTGTTTTGGGTTATCTATGTGGCCAAATGTCTATGACCGGGTCCAAATTTTGTAATTAACCTCAATCTAATGGAAATTTTGAGAAAGAAATTTTAAACTTCAAATTTTCTTCTATGCACTTTTGAGTATAATGTTCCACCAGGGTTTTCTCAGAAAATGATGAATGAAGCATTCTAGATTATATCTTTAATTTAAGAGATAGAGGTAGAGCGGGCCTTCTCATTGAAAGGACTTATTCCAAGTCAAAGAAATGGATGAGAGGAAAGGGAAAATTATCATCCAGTGCGGCTGTTGTTATAACTTCATGAATGACAGACAGGGAAATCCACCTGGGATCCTCAGACAAGATCAGGTGGATCCACTATCGCCAATGATAAAATGGATGATTAAAAGAATGGTCAAATGGAATATTCTACCTGCTATCTGCATTCCTAATAGTTGTATTATCAATATCTATGAAGAGGGTTATTGCATTCCCCCACACATTGATCATCATGATTTTGTGAGGCCCTTCTGTACAGTCTCATTTCTGAGCAAAAGCAATATTTTATATGGGAAAGAAATCAATATTGTCGGCATTGGTGAATTTAGAGGTGTTGTGTAAATTCCTCTACCAGTCGGTTCAGTGCTCGTTCTTAAAGGCAACGATGCAGACATTGCCAAACATTACATTCCATGGGTACGACACCGTAGGGTGTCTGTGACTTTCCACAGGATGGATGACAGCAAAATGCCATATGGATTCCAGCCAGACCCGGAACTAGAAGAGCTACTGTCGTACAAGCTATGAGAGGGTTACCTCTAAGTACATGCGATGGGAACTCTTATCCTGGAGCATGACTTAGAATGTCAGCTTGATCAGGAGCTCCTCTTACCTAGTACAGACCGTCAGAGGTGGGGTTCACCTTTCTTTTTAGCAACATGATATGTATCTGATATATTCAGCCTACAATATATTCATAGCATGAGATGCTCTAAATGTATTTTAACATGGACTATATATTGTACTTTTTGAGGGTGTTAGCCTATGTTCGATTTATGACATGTTTTTATTGAAGCAGATTAATGAATTTTTTTTCTCAGGAGTGTGCCCTTTTGGCAGTTGCCTTTTTGTGCGATGGATGAAAGCCACGAACCACACGTTGGTTTGAAATTCCTATGAACAAAGAACAAAATAACAAACCTTTAACAATATATAAATTTTAAATAAAAATAATCACCGATAAATACATAACAAAACAAATTTCTTTTAAAAAAAATCAACCAATTAAAATTAAAACTTCAAAGACATATTTTGAAAAATTAAATGTGATAAAAATGTGTTGAGTGGATTCTCTCATTTTCAGAGTTTCTTACTCTTTGTGCGCGCAACACAACCATCTTTATCTGTATTAACTCTCTTCACATCCCCGCGAAATTTTGCATTATGCACAAAACCCCACAAAGCTCTACAAATCATCTTCAACAAAATCAACATTTACACACGATACACTTCTGCAAATTCAACACCACAAGCTCTTTGTAAATTTTAATTCTCTAATTTTTGAGTCAGTACCTAAACTCTGATTCTCACCTTTCAAGGTCGATACCGAAATTTCAACTCTCTCTGAAATTGATACCTAAATTTCAATTCTCTCATTTTTGAATCAGTACCTAAATTTTGATTCTCATCTTTTGAGGTCAATACTTAAGTTTCGACTCTATCCTTAAGATCAATACCTAAATTTCAAATCTCATTTTTGAATCAGTACCAAAATTTTGATTCTCATCTTTTGAGGTCGATACCCAAATTTAGACTCTCTCTTTGAGATTGATACCTAAATTTTAAATCTCATTTTTGAATCAGTCTTAAATTATGATTCTCATCTTTTGAGATCGATACCTAAATTCTGATTCTCATCTTTCAAAGTTATAAAATTTTATCCCTATGGAGAAGTCAATATTGAAGATCTAAAGGTTGGAAAAATATTTAAAGTGAATGGACACAAATTGAAACCTTATTTTGATGGTCAAAGACCAAATTTTAAAGAGACTTTCATGTTGGTTTGTTGACCTCACTTTTGGTTGAGGTTTATTTTTCCCTCTTCAGTTGCCTAAGGTCTAGCCATATGATTTTCCTGTTGACTATTCTTTGAAAACTAGAAAGGAACCCTCACCATTAGAAATTTTAAACTCCTCTTTACTCAAATTGAAGTTCCACATATTGTTTATATTCTCTAGCACTTAGTAGGTGGACTCAATATAGGGGATCTCAAGGAGATTCCCTATAGAAATTTTTGATCTTAGGGTTGGCCCTAGGTGTTGGTGTAGATCTAATTCATTCACTTATTCTCATACTCACCCACAATCATTCACAATCCTAAACACAAAATTGTTGACTTTGACCCCTTGATCTTTTGGGAGACTCATGTAGTGGTCCCCTAGACCCACCAGCCTTAGGCTAGGGTTTAGCTAAGACCAGTATATAGAGGACACAAATGGGGATTCCATTGGTCCATTGCTCACATATGGTGGTTGGTTTCCCAATTCTATCAAAAATATCAATTTTACCTTCTACCTCCAAACCTACCAAATTTACCTAAACATCGCCAAATCCCAAATTTGGCAAAAAAATCCCACTTTCACCCAAAAAATACCCAAGTTTGTTCAAAAATCATTTCAAACCATTTCAAAATACCCAAATTACAAAAATACCCATGTCATCCCAAACTTTCTCAATACCTCCAAAATCTCTCCAAATGTTTCCAAAACCAATTTGGGCCCTCCAATTGAACCCAAGTTGGCAAACTTGACCATTATGACAAAAATCCCCAAATTGCCTTGAAAGGCCCAATTTCCCCAAATTCACCTTAAATGTACATTACTTTGGTTCTAATTTCCATAAATTTGAGTTATAAACTCAAATTCACCATTCATATGACCAATATAAACCAAATTCAAGCCTAATTAGCCTATTCTTTGAGCTTAATCTTGATATAAGTTAAACCCCCAATTTTGGCCCTATGACATAATCCCACCAAATTGAACCCCATAATCTACTTCATTTGCCCCAATTTGACTCTTAAAGTCTTTATAACACTCCTACACACCAAACTTGACCTTCCATTGGCCTTGGTGAAGCCTCAATTTCACTTAATTTCAACCGAAATCCACAAATCCCCAAATTTGCCCCAAATTAGCCATATCTCGAAATTCCACCAAAATGAATGCCTTAACCACAAAATTGGCACTCAATTTATGTTTAAAACTCTTTATAACATTCATATAGACCATTTTCAACAATTAATTTGAATCTCTCCCAACCTTAGCAAAATTTAGACCAAAGTCTAGCTCAACATGCCTAAATTGAACAAGACCACAAAATCCTTCATATTGAACTTCTAATTAAACTCAAAATCACTTAAATACTTCATAAAAAATCTTCATAACAATCACATACACAATGTTGATCAATTAATTGGGCTCATAGTAATGGCTAGCCTAACCTAAACTCATCTTTTAGCCATTTAAACCCAAATTGGACCAATGAATTAAAACTGACTTAGTCATGCTTAAGCCACCAAATTGATGACACCACAACCACTAAGTACACTCTATTAACCTAAACCCCCTTAGACCAGCCATGGTGAGCTATGGACCAGTGGATCATTAAATTAAGGGATTTATGCCCATTTATTAGCATTAAAAAAATCTTCCCCATCATCACTTGCCATTTAGGGTTAATTATAATTAACCCTCCCACTGGCTCACCTGACCTCCTGGCCACCTCCTCTGACCCTGTTGGCCAGTTTAGTGGCCAAAAAACACAAAAACTGAGAGCCCCAAGCTGAAATCCAAACCCAAACTCACCCATCTAAGCTGGTCAATTCCATTTGGCTTTAACACTTCAAAACCCTCCACCTAAGCATCATTTTGCACCCCTAAATTGGCCATGACAGCCACCCTTGGCCATTTTTATTTAAACCTCACCTCCTTGGTCAGGAAAAAAGAGTTGAAATTTGCTTAAGGAAACTATACCAAATTTCTCTCAGAAACTCCCTAAAACTTCCACAGTTCAAGCCCACTATTTTCCCTCATTGATCCTCATTGTGGAAGCTAAATTTTGAGCTCAAATTTTTGCCAAAACCAGGACAGATCTCTCCACACCTCCGTAGTAAACCAAAGTTCAAATAACTGTGTACACACCATCCCCACAGTGAAAGAAGCTGATTTCCCACAAAATCCCCCTCTAAAATAGCCTCTAACCTAGCTCTAGACCAATACTTGAAATTTACTTTGATCAAATTCACACTTAGACCATTCACCAAGGCTTGAGACTTCATTCGGAGGTCTGTTGGGACCAATCAAAGCTACCACAACCATTTGATTGAGGCCTCCCCTCTTAGACAAAGGTATTGAACTCCAACCCTAAACTGAGCTTGTTTCGACCCTCCAAACGTATTTACTGTATTACATACCTTATAAACCATATATATGTGTTTGTCTTGAGTAGATGAAGGTTTAGAAACAAACCCCATGCAATTTGGTTGAGTCTAAGAAAAGATCTTAGGTTTTTAGTGTGAACGGCTCACGGATTAGGTCACTTGGGGACGAAAACAGAGAGTCTTCTGATCGCCCGTGTATCAAATGGACAGAGGAGATCAATTTGAACAGATCCATGCTGCAAAAAGAACAGTCTGCGTGGAGGCTACATGGCTAGTGGCCTCAAATGGCGGAGCAACACGTGGAGCCTTCGGAGCAGATGAGGATAAGTTGGTGTCGCTTGGATAAGTAGAAAAATAAGGATTTTTGAATTATTTTAAATGCCTAAACTTCAAAAATCCACATCTTTCTCTAGAAAAGTCATAAAAATAAAAGAAAAATACCTTCTTGCTCAGTGAATAGAGGAGAATAATGTGGACTAAAAATAAAAATTATTTCCTTGCTCCTTGATTTTTAATTAATTAAATACCATCTATGGTATTTTAATTCTTAATGGCTTAAAACATTTCACCATGGCTTGATATTTTAAAGGTTTGTTCCTGATGACAGACCCGTGTCTTCTGATTTTTCCAAGTTTAGAGAGCATATCTATGCTTCTAACCTTAATTTTCAAGCTAAGGTGACCATTTTGTCTTATTTTAATAACATACAATATCACTTGAAAAATTATGAAAATAATTTTAGTAGGTTTTCTGTGGTCAGAGAAATCTAGAAAAAATATTGTGATACTTTGAATCATTTTGCAAATTTTTATACTAAATTAAATGTAAATACCTTGTATTAATTTGTGTAAATTAAATACATAGAAAAAATTAACAAAATCAACTCTACATTGTTCATAAAAATCATGTCTACCCACTATAAAAATATCAAAATTATTTGACTTACTCTAGGCCTAAAATGGATTTCTTAAGGAAACCTTTCTTTTTGTATAAAATAATTATATTAAATTAAATATGCTTAGAAAAATTATGAAATTTTTTTTCTAAGTTTCTTGTGATTAAGGGCATTTTACAAAAATAAAACCCATTTTTTAAAAAATATATTATTTTTAAAATGTACTTTGAATTAAAATAATTAAAAAAATTAATTTTTTCAAAAATACAAAAAAAAGGTTCAAAATGACTGGGAATGTCCCGTGATGACTTATAATTCATTAGGATATTTTTCCTAATTTTTCTAAATTAAAAAAAATAAAGGATTAAAAATGAATTTTTCATATTTTTTCACTAAAATAGTTATATTAAATAATTAAAATCACAAAAATATAAAATTTTATTTTCTGAGTTTTTTAAACTTAGAGGAGTCTAATAAAAGTATAAAAAAAAATTTTTGTAATTAAAATATTATTTTCTATTAAGATAAATCATAAAAATTGATTTAAAATTAAATAATAAAAATAAAAATTTGATTCAATAAATCATGAAATTTTGCCTAAGTGTTTATCTGTCCTTGGGAAACCTCTAATAATATTTCCATAAATATAAATTTTATTTGGGATAATTAAATAAATTTACTTTTGAAAATCCTATCTTCCAAATTTAAATAATTATCTAAATTAAATTAAATTTTAAAAATCCACATATTCTCCTCTGATACTTTAATTACCTCATGGATATGACACTCTAACCCTCCAAGTCATTTGAGTAGTGTTTAGTGGGTTATGAGGTAAAGTACCCCAAGGGCAAGATTGTCGTTTTGGACTTTGGTGCCTTAATCAAAATTTAGGATTAACCAAGGATAAATGGGTAACTTTGATCCTAATAAACATGTTTGGATGATTAAAATACAATGGGATTATAAGGTAGAAACTCACCCACCACCTTTGCACAACATCAGTAGATAATAATCTCCCCCAATCTTCATGACTTGGAAGTCAACTAATATCAAAAGTTTCTTAAGTAAGAGGCTTAAGCTAAAACGATGATAATTTACTTTCCATAAGCCCAAAATTGATGACAATGTGATCTTTAAATGAAAATCATGTCACTTAAACAAAAATCTTAACCTTCACAAAATTCCTCATTATGATTGCTATGGGCTTGGTAGTGACCTAGGCTCAATATCTAAGCTCAATTAATTTGATTTTGAAGATAATTGGGTTGATAATCAATATCTTTAAACACTCCAAGTCCAACTTTACTTGTGGGTACCACAATCTTAAATGACTTAGACCTGCCTTGGGGGCACCACTCACAAAAATCCTAAATGAAACGTCAATTGATTAATCGAGTATCCTATCCTTAGAATAATTAAATTGTCAAGTTTCACTAAGTAACGGGGTAGTCACACTCAAACTTGGATGATTATTGGAACATTATGATAAAATCAAAATGATCTCAAGATATTTCAAGTGATGCTCCAAGTGATCTAGGGTCACATCTCGAATATTTTGAAATTTATTAGATATTCTGAAGGACAAATTGGACTTGCCAGATTTTGTTCTAAAATTATCCAATAGGATCTTCCGAAATTAAACTAAATCATAACTTGGAGTTTGGTAGCTAAAACTTCATCTACTCTTACAATTTAAACTTTCCTGCAATATTATCTACATACCATGCAAATATTGACCTTTCAGGTGGAGGAATGAAAAGACTGGTCAGGTATGCTTTAATAGTTTACATTATCGTCTTCTCTTTTACTTTCCGCACTATACTTTCACGCATACAAAACTTGCATGTTAAACAACAATGACACCTTGCTTGAAACCTAAAACTGCTAGGATAGCCACAAAACCAAAACTAAAACTAAAATTAATCAAGGTAGAATTCACTGCCACAACATTCAAACTATAAGATAACTCAAAATTTAATCACAAACATCACAAACAACAATTGCAACTAAATTAACACGTCTCTGTTGGATGATCGGGAATCTCTCAGAGGATGTAACCTATGGTTGCTAACAAGACTTCCTACAGTCTAAGTGAAAAAATGGAACTCATTAAGTTGAGTTTAGTACATTCATTTAGACTAAGTGAATCTGATAAAAAATTATGGTACTAGAATGAGAGAACCGTAGGATCATAACTGGTGTCGCTCTAATCAACTTTAACATGCCCCATAATATTTAAAGAACTTTAATCATAGGGCCATCTGATTTGACATAATGACCTGACACATTAGAAAACTTAAACTCGTCACGACAAGGAGCTTAGAGCTAGCATGGTGGGCAGCACAACCATCTTCAATAGCAAGAGGAGCTACAACAACATATCCTTCTATAGAATTAAATAACAAAGCCATATAACTTTGAGGTTGTTTACTTATGCAACATAAATCCTCACCGTATCTTAAGGTCTTTGTATAACTCTATTGTATAATTTAAGCTCCAACTCGTCTTAGGATTCCGACGTTGTCGTTTGCTATGACCTAAATCCTCACATCTTCCAGGCTATTTGTGTGATTGTTTTACATGAATGTAAGCCCTAACAAATAAAATTGGTAGGATGAAGCACTCAAATATTTTCTGCTCAAAACAAAAGCCAAACAATAGGATAACTTGGGAAGTCACTAAGGTTCTCTTTCTCATCTATGACATCCCCCAGTTATTTCACCTTTGAGTTCTACAATAAATGTTCCAAATTTGAACCATTCCCCTTTCACACCTCTTTGTCTGATCTCGTTAAAAAGTCATATTCTTTCAACCTCTTTGAAGATAATTTTTCCTGATTTTTATCAAGAGTTTTCTTAGGTGACTTCGGTTATCTAAGATGTAATTAATTATAGAGGCTTGCCCTTACAGAAAGCTTGTCCGAACCATAAACCTTTTTTAATTATTCATATTAAATAGGGAAACTTGTTGGCAAATAAAATGGTTTCACAAACCAAATTAATGCCTTATATTTCTTAGTTTATTTGATCTAGCCTCATCCTCAAGTCTTGTGTTTATCCCTCAGAATAGATATAGGATTTGAGGTATAGGGCTCTTTTATTTAAACTATGAAAACTAAGGGGTAAGTTTGATTTTATATTTTTATAAACTATATATACATATGTAAATTAAACGTCCTTCTAAAGCGGGCGAAGGGATTTCAATTCTGGATGTCGACAGCTTCCAACGGCCAACTCCTTCACCAAAATTGTATCGATAACTTCTGGTAACTCCACTAGGGACTATCTTCTTTCTCCATTTAAATCAGAGAATCTTATCTTCATACAACAATAATGTGTCCATGTCCCTTATGGACTAGATTACCCTTCTTCCGTTGACGTGCTTCACCCATTTCTTTCTTGGGTGAGTATGATCAACTCTTTTAGACTTCAAGACCGTCTGCTTAACCACCTTTAAATAAAGAGGTTCAGGAGTTCATTAGGACTTTTAATTTTTATGTGAGGTCCAACCCCCAATAGGTGAGTTGGTGGACTAGTTCTGCCTGGGCGTGGTGCGTTATAAAGTTGGTCCTGCACTGGGTCCTAAACTTTGCATTTTCTTCATCTTATTTGGGTTTGGTTTGCTTTTCTGTGAATTAAGCCAAGTTGTTATGTTTCTTCACGCTCATTTAATTTGCTAATTGCAATTCTTCGATGCTTTAATCAAAAATAAACAAAAAAATTTAAAAATAAAATAATAAAGAATGCCCAGTTCATAAGATAAGTGCGTCAATTTAAGTACTTCTTTTGAAACTGCAAGGAACGGGACATCGCTGACTTTCAGAAACTCTTCAAACGAGAGGGACAATGTCTTTGCCAAGGTTGATCTTTTCTTTTTCCTCTAGAATGGAGTTCGATGTTAACAGGGATGAACTACTTAACCTTGCAATTATTAAGTTTAGAGAAGGATGCAATGATATTGGTGTCAAGTTCGGAAAGGTGATCATCAGAGTAATGAACTTTGAAACAGATAAGTTAGCAGAGCCTATCATAGAGTTCAACTTGAAGTCCGCCAAAAAATTATCCCCTTCAAAAGTGTTGGTTGAAAAGAACCTTTCTAGTGTTGTAAAGTCTATTTTTGAGAGTGTTGGGACTTCTCCGAGAACTCTTTTTGCTCCTACTACTGGATTCACTATCATCGCGCCAACTATTTTGTCGAGTAAGAGAAAAGAGATTCTACATGAGGAAGAGTCAGTTGACGCTTATACCCCACCATTTTTTGGATTTGAGATTGGGTTCAATCCAAAGCCTATACAATTAATAAAGGCATAGGGAAGGATGCACAGCCAGGAAATTTTGAAAGCCAAACATCCTCGATAATCCCGCCAAAAATAGGCACAATAATATGATTGGTCTAGCCAACAACCGCCTCAGAGAGGATAATATCGAGCAGAGAATATGAGAATGTCTTTGGCAGAATGTCAGAAAGTGGTGTATTGCTTCAAAGAGGAAGTTGTGTCGAAGATGTTCCAGGACTTGCTAATGAAGCTGGAATTCAGACTGCCAAATCTAAAAAAGTTAGAGGAAGCCAACAAGAAAGATCATCATCAGTACTACCCATACCACCAGTTGCTCGACCACACCATAGAAAACTACTTTATGTTCAAGGATTTGCTTGAGGAGAACTTTAAAAGTGGAAATATCATGATCCCGGAAGAATATTTGAAAGGAACCTGAAAGAGGTTCTATCAATATGATTTCAGTCGATTTGTCTATTCCAACATATTCCTACGCAACTACTAATGAATGAAATGTCTCTTGACTACTATTATATTACTATTTTTATTAAAGAGATTATTAGCAGGATCAATATTAATCTATCCCATCCCACCGACCACAATCAATGAAAAGAACGAGTTTGTTATTGTTCAGAATTGTTCAATATTTAAAAAAAAAACATCATCTCGAAAGAAAAAAATTGGATGTTTTAATAAGACTATGAATTCAAGGGAGAATGAAATTAAGGCCTTATAACTGAGACTTCCACTTTAAAGAATTTGGACTGGGTCCTAAGTTGAATTCAAAATAAGATAGTGTGATTGAACTACAAGTAATTGACTCGGGATATAATGAGCCTTTCAATTTCCTGCCACGTGACTAGGTCCTGACTTTTGAACGTATTATAATATCCAAAAATTCAACTTCAAAAAATTTGAGGATTATTAGTCAGGAGAATTTGGATATTCAAAAGCTTTAAAAGAAATATGTTTCACCAGATATAGTAATTCTTAGAAAACAAAGGGAGCAAAAATTTTTTTTGTGAAAATCCCCCAACAAGAAGCTTGAGGTGAGCATATAATCAAAAAATTGGTATATGAATTAAGACATTCAAAATCTTTAAATCATGTTCTACTAGATATAGTAATTCTCAACAAAACATGGGGAAAAAAAAAAGAAAAAATGGTGTGAAAAGTTTGATCCAAAAATCAAAGCAAAAAAAGAAAAGTCTCCCTGAGAAGAAGCTTGAGGAGGATGTATATTCAAAAATTGGTGTCAAATTTTACCCTAATTGATGAGACTTAAAATTCTCTCTTACAAAAATTCTTCTGGTATAATATTCAAGAAGTTCAACGATCTTGAGACTTTTGGTAGGTTTTTACTTGGCTCAGAGATAACTTTGGAAAATGATAAATGTTTTGATCACACGACCAAAATTTTGAAATCTTCTTCGGCTTAGAAAGAAAGAATTAAAAAAACAATGATGATATTAGCAGTTAATGAAAATTAGACCCTGAAGTCATATCTTTCAGTGCCTAGCAAATACAACTCCAATGTCAATTCAAAGAACGTCAGAAAGATTTCTCAAAGACAACATCAAAAACCTTTAAAGAATCTCCAACAAATCAAATGATGACTGCTAAAAATGAAGCTATGAACTTCCTGTCTCTTCAGCTGTGGTATCAATAGAAATAACACATCTTTATGTGTACTTGAAAGAATATAGTTCTGATAGTACCTTAAGGAATGAGCTATTTTCTGCACTTGTCATTTGTTAGTGGACGATACTTCAAGAAGTACTATGCCTCGTGTTTCAGAGACAAAAACTAGTTCTTAGAGGCTCATATGTCGCGCTTGTTTAAAACTGGGTCCAATTCCTAAAATAAATGCAGCAAAGTAAAATTCTACATCTCTTCACATACATTTCAATAAAATTCAGCACTACATGAACTTCTACAAACACACTATACTCCTCACAAAATCTTCTAAATATTTATGCATTCCCCATAAAGTGTCACACTCCTCACCACTCCTTACATTCAGGGCAGGTCTTTGGAGCCCTGTTACCTTCTTAGCACTCAATCTAACCACGTAATTTTTTCTAGGGTCAGTACTGGAATTCTGATTCCAACCTTGGAGTCCATCCTTTTTGGCATAATGTCTTTAATAGTAGCCATCTTTCGACTAGATCTAGTTCGGACGTAATGTCACCTAGCAATAGCTGAAACTGGTATAGTATTTCTTCTTGGCGTAATGTCCTTCTAGCTGATCCAGTCCAGACATAGTGTCCCTAGTGGTAGCTCATACTGGTATAATGTTTCTACTTGGCTTAATGTCCTTAATGTTAGCCATCTTTCTACTAGATCCATATCGGACGTAATGTCCCTGGCGGTAATGTCCTTAGTTTTTCTTCTTGCAATGATGTGATGGTGAACCTCCAGATCTATGACATCCCCTAGTTCTTCCTCTTTGGATTCTGCAACAATTGTTCTAAATTTGAACCATTCCCCTTTCACACCCCTTTGTCCGATCTTGTTTAAAAGTCCTATACTTTTGACCTCTTTGAAGATAATATTTCTTGATTTTTATTGAGAGTTTCCTTAGGTGACTTTGGTTATCTAAGATGTAATTAACTATAGGGGCTTGACCTTATAGGATGCTTGTCCAAACTCAGCATAATATAAACCATATTTAATTCTTCATATTAAATCGGAGAACTTGTCCACCAATAAAATGATTTCGCAGACTAAATAGATGTCATTAATTTCTTAGTTTATTTGATCGAGCTTCATCCTTAATCTTATGTTTATCCTTCGGGATAGATACAACATTTGAGGTATAACACTCTTTCATTTAAACTATGAAAAATATAGGGACTGTTTGATTTCATATTTTTATAAACTATATATACATATATAAATTAAACGTCCTTCATAAGCAGGCGATGGGATTTTGATTCCAGCGGCCGACAGCTTCCAACTAGCAACTCTTAGCAAACATTATGCTAACATGGATCACCCACAATTAGAATAATAATGTCGGCCTGATGGCATTAAACCAAGAAATTTGTGGGAGGCAACCCATATGTCTTGTTGTTTACTTTAATTTTTGAGTTTTTGTTTAAATTTCTTTTATGTATGTTTATGTTTATGTCTTTATGTAATCCGTGTATTTGAGAAAAATATTTAGAAACATCTTTTTTTTCCTAATGTTGTGAAAAGACTGAGAATTTATTTGATAATCAAAATTGCCAAATTTTGGAACTGGCACATCATGTGCCAAATTCTAGAGAGCTGGCGCATGATGCGCCAAATTGGCACATGATGTGGCGCAGGGACAAAAATTACTTAAATTGTTTCAAATGGCAAATTTTGGTAGAGTCACCTTCAAATAACTCCTAAAAATTGACTTCAAGACATATTTTAGGGGGAAAATGAGGGAAGGGTCACCACTTTTCAATTCCTATGGCTTCCTACTCTAGAAACTCTGCTAGATTTGAAATTTTCAACCCAAGAAAGTTTATCAGTCTCGACGCACAAAAATTGCATGATCGAGTTATAGTGAAGAAGAGGCTTATCAAAGAGAGGGGATTTGTGAATCGAGGATTCAACATGCCGAACACTCCACTCGAAGAAGCTATTGGGCAGAGGCATTGGGAAGTGATTTGCTACACTACTACCATTGTAGTAGTCCTTGTGGTGAAATAATTTTATGCAAATCTTCAAGGGATCAACCAAAGAATGATCTAAGTGTGAGGCAGGTTTGTGCAGTTCACTCTTTCGAGAATCAATGAAATGTTTATGATTTAGAACGTGTCAGTCTGCTACTATGCAAGTTTTATCCCTACAAGAGACAATATGAATGAACTCTAACATTACCTTATGAATGAAGATACTAATTGGGAAGCCCGAGATGATGAGAAAGTGAGTTTTTTTTAGCATTGTTAAATCCTACTTCAAAGGCATGGTATTTCTTAATTTCCTCAAAAATACTGCATACTTTGAAAAATAGTAAGGTCAGGAAGGAGAGTATTATTCTGAACTACTGTATTCAAACTAGAAAACTTATTGATATTGGGGTCATAAATGTAAAATCAGTTTTGGGTTTGATCGTGAATAGAACTACAACTGGATTGGGACATCCATCTACTATTTTCCAACTTTGTAGTAAATCGCAAGTACCTTATGAAAGTTGGGAGAACATACTATTATCTTGGAAGCTGATGGATCTTGAAGTCAACTGCACTTGCATTGGATGTTGGTTTGCTTTAGTATTGTTTGAAATTGAGTTAAACACGAAACATTTTTGTCTAGTATTGTTTGTTTTAGTTTATTATGTTGGATTGCCGTTACTTTCTATTGTTGCACTATTTAAGTTATTGCTTTGAAAATTGATGTTTAGATTTCAGTGTTTAGGATGTTGGTTTGCTTTAAAACACTGAATTTATTATGTGTCGCTTGAAAAATGTTAGTTTGTATTAACTTAGATTTCATATATAAAAAAGAGTTTTGTGTTGTTTGTGAAAATTTAGTGTTAGTTTGATGTTTAATTATTCTTAGAAAGGTTTATTTGAGTCAAATAGAGGTTGATGTAAAGAGGTATGGAGCAGATTTCCACAAAAATCGTAATCGAGCAAAAATACACTCTGGCGCATGATGTGCCAACTTACAGAGCGTTGGCGCATGATGCGCCAAAAGTTTAAACATGCTATATTGCCTAGAAAACTTCAAAATTACATGGAAACCTCCATTTTCACTACTTGAGTCATCTTATACCTCAATACCTTGGTCTAGGGCATCACATTGTAGGTATAGAGAAGGATTTGGAGGCCAAAAATCATAGATTTCATTTTCTATTTGTAAGAGCTTCACTTTAACTTAAAAACTTTTTATTTTCACCATGGATTTTTGGAAATCCAAAAAATGAGATTTTTGATGAAAATTCTTGAAGGAAACTCTTGGTGAAAAGTTTCTTACTAAATAATCTAGCTTAGGGAGTTAGATTTAAGATTTAGTAATTTATTTAGAATTTACTTGGATTTTTGTCAAATCTGCAATGGCACCCCAAGTTAAGCAAGGAAGACCCACCGAGGACTTCAGTGCTCAATGATTCATTAGTTTCAAAGCCCAACATAATTACAATACACTATTAGAGAACAAAAGAATGATCCAGGAATGGGGGTTTGCAAACCCGGAAGGTGAGGTTAAGAGGTTGATTTGCACAAAAAATTGGGAGCAATTTTGCTACTTCACTATTGTAGCGATCGTCCATATGGTCCAGGAGTTCTATGCAAACTTAAGATTCACCACGGGAGATCACATTTTAGTGAGAGGTATGCAAGTTGAGTTTACCTCTGAAAGGATCAATGCATTTTATGGGCTTAGAAATGTCTTCCATGATGAATATGCCGCTTTTGCTATCACTGATTAATCACTGAATGAAGTTATTGCCTTTCTAACTGATGGAAAAGGGGAGTGGAAAATAAAGAATAATGAGAAGTTAACTTCCCTACTTCCATGTTAACTATTCAGTCCAAAATATGGCATCACTTCATCTCTGCCAGACTTTTACTTATAAATCATCTTACTGATGTTACAAAGGATCGAGTTGTGTTGAACTATTGCATTCAGAATATGAAGGCAATAGATTTTGGTGCACTTATAGTTCATCATGCTTGGAGTATTACTGGTAGCATTACTGTTGGAGACTTGGGATATCCTGCCTTGATTTTCACTCTATGTGAATAATTAGGAGATGAATCCCATAGAAATGAAGAGAGATTACAGCCTCATAATCCAATTGGGAAGCACATGATTCAGAGAGTAGAATCATTTGTTGAGTCTAGAAGTAGAAGAATGGGTAGGCCCTCTACATCTGTTGCAGCGGCATCTGCTTCTAGTGCTGCATGTTTGGAAGGTGTTATGGACTAGCTCATGATTCAACAATATGTTATCATTAATATACAGACTCAGTTGGGTGAGATAGATGCAAGAAATGCATATAATGTTGAATATTAGCAGAGGAGAGTTCAACATGATATAGATTTTAAAAATGTTATGGTTAGACACTTCATGGGTGAACCTAATGTGAATTTTCCTTCTTACCCCAGCTTTCTTCCTTGTGCTCCCATTCATGCTGAAGGTGAAGAAACAAGAGAAGAAGAAGAAGAAGATGATGATGATGATGGTGAGGAAGGAGATGAGGACTCATAGTTTCGATTTAGTTTCATTTGATTTTACATGTTTTTTGTGTTTATTTGTACTGTGCTATACTTTTTATTTGAGACTGCTATATTCAGACTTTTATATTATTTTGTGGACGAGTAATTTATAATAGTAATTGTAGATTGTTTACTTTTCAATTTCAGTTTTAGTATTTTCAGTTTGAGCCTGTTTAATGTGTAGTATTTTCAATTTTTATTTTTTAGTTTTAGTATTTCTGTTTTAATTCCCAACAAGTTATTTAGAATATATTATGTTATATTTAATGCTTTAAAGCATGTATGTAGTTTTATAGCTAGCACCTGCAATATATCAGAACCAATTTTATGTTCAGAAATCCTCTACAAGTTTGTTTTTATTTTCATGTATTTACTGTTTTCTTTCACCAAATAAAGTTTTGTACTAAAATTTCTTTAAAATCATTTAAAAGTTTATGTTTGGGGGAAAAGAAAATTTTCTTTTGAAATGGAGAAAACTAATTTTTATTTGTCCTACAGTGACTATATTTTTCAAAATTTATTTAACATGACGTGGGATATTAAGATTTAACTTTAAATGACTATACTTATGTTTATAAATATTATAATAAATTTAGGTAAAAGGTTTTTATTAATGAAGGTCAATTCTAAAGTTAAAGATATTTGGTATGATAGGATAAGACTATGTTTTTCTATTTTT
The DNA here is from genome assembly GCA_003013225.1 of Phalaenopsis aphrodite. Lineage (NCBI taxonomy): Eukaryota > Viridiplantae > Streptophyta > Magnoliopsida > Asparagales > Orchidaceae > Phalaenopsis > Phalaenopsis aphrodite. The sequence continues at coordinate 269,898 of NEWO01000547.1, read as the reverse complement.
ACTAAGGAAAAATTGTATTTTTGAAGTGTTAAGAATTTTAGAGTTTCATGTAAGAAGAAAGGAATGATGCTTTATGAAAAATCATAAACTAGTATGACTTTTTTAGGGAGAGGTATGGAGTTTTGACTTTAAGAAGAGGATAGTGAAGTTCAAAACTATTAAAGGTTATCTAGATACAATAATCCTCACCTGAAAACGGGAAAAAAAAGAGAAGAAAGGGTTAAAAAAATCCTAAAAGAAAAAAAAAAGAAAAGAAAAGAAAAAAAATAGGTGAGGAGAAGCTTGAAGAGATGCCTAATAAAAAATTGGCTTCACTTGAATCAACTTAAGGAATGAGCTTTATTACACTTCCTAAACTAGTAGTGAAGTATTAGTATCATATAGAGTAAAGTGTTTATGGATTTATTTTTCAAATGATTGTTCTTAAGGTACTTAGCATGACAAATTGCAATTCTTCTTAAAAAGAATAGAGATTTAAAAATCTTAAATTTCATTAATAAATATTTTTAGACTTGGAGTTTGAACCTAAGTTATTAAATGTTTTTCTTAAATTTTGTTATTCTATTTATTAAACTAAGATATAGAAGTGATAATTTAATCTCTATGTTAAAGTCATGTGCTTTTATGTAATAAAGTGTCACTTGAGGACAAGTAACATTTATGTTAGGGAGATTTTGTTACACAAAAATAATATACTGTTTTAAGTACCATTTTTATGCTTTTTTTTGGTGATATTGCACTTTAAAGAAAGATATTTTTGTGCTTTCATTGCAGGTATATCTTTTTTAGGAATTTGAAGAAAAAATGGCAAAAGGAGCAAAATTTGGAGCAAGAACAGCCAATTTTGGGGTTTGGCGCATGATGCGCCAAAATCCAGAGCGCTGGCGCATGATGCGTCAGGTGCCATTTTCAAATTAAGGCAATTCGAGATGAATTTTGTGTGAATTTTCAAAGGTACACATATTCTAAACACCCCATGGAGTGATTCAATGCATTTAGACACTATAGAAGGTTCTAATTTGAAGGGATTTGACTCTTGGATCAAGGAGGCACATCTTTTTAAATTCAAAGTTTTGACTTTTGAATGTTGGAGGGAAATTGAAACTCTTTCTGAGAGGAAGCAACCTAAAAGGAAGGGGGACTTCTAGAGTGTGCGAGAGGGAGAGAGAGAGAATTTGCGTGAGTTAGAGAGAGAGAGAAGAGGAGATTTTCTTCTAGGACTGTAAGAGGAGAGGGAATGTGATAGATTTATTCTTCATTACATTTCTAAGAGAGAATTGGGAGTGATTGTAAAGAGTGAAAGGGTTGGAGGGAACTTCTAGGAATTCACTTCGGAAGGATTGTGATTTAAGTTTTATTTTCATTTATTTTGTTTGTAAACTTGTTTTTATATATGAAATCCATGTTTTATCATATCCTTTTCATGAATTTTGAGTAGTCTTCTTTGTCCTTCTCTCAACTTTGAAGAAATGATTTTGTGAAGAATTGATTTTATTTTCTACAGTTTTAAATGTTAATAATTTGTGATGATTTGAACTCTGATTTTCATTTACTTTTCGATCTAGCCAGCTGAATTGTTAAAATGTGTTGAGAAATATATGTTTTGAAAAGAGGATATGATTTATAAACAAATTGATAATCACATTTGATTTCATGGGAGAGTTTTTCATCCATGGGATTGGGTGCAAATAAATAAAGAAATATACTTCGTTGGATGTAGAATTAGAAAATTTTAAGGTGACATATTAGAATCCCCAATTTGGTTCAGTTGATTAGAAACTAATGCGAGCATGTTAGCCCTTATGTGAGGGAGTAGTGGGAGCTCTAGAGTGACAGCCGGTATCCTCGCAGCCTAATCACAGAATTAGGGACCAAACTCTGGATTAGTCAATGTTCTTTATAGCACTCGGGAGAGGGTAAAGAATGAGATTGTTCTTATTTGGCACAAAAATATTTTTAAATATATTTTTCAAATAATTTTAATTTCTTCACAAGCCAAATTTTCATTATAAAGGGGAAGGATGTTTTCTCATACTTTAACTTTTCGTCAACAAAATTTTTTATTTTATTTCAGCATTTTACTTTTGAAAGTTTAGCATCTAGTTTAATTTACTTATTATAGTCATACATTTGAAGATTTAGTAGCATTTCACTAAATTAGTTTTACTTCAAACTTTGTACTTTACTTTATTTTAATTTTTAATTTAAAATAGAATATAAATAGCTAGCTTATATAGATTTCCAGTTTCCTTGGGGAATCAATATATACGACTCCCTTAGAGCAATATATTACTTAAAAGATACATATACTTGCGTTATATGTAAAAAGGACTTGGGACATTAAAAGTGGTTTTAAAGATAAATTATTGTCATTAAAGTTACATTATTGTTTGAGGTACATTGCATCATTATTATTAATCTAATATCAATTTTCCCGAATCCCGCTTCAGCATCCCAAATCTACAAATAAATGCATAGTCTAATGCTAACGATATATATAAATTTTTGAAAGATGGTATAAATGGTCTCATGAAATCTAATCCCCAAACATCATATATCTCAACTTCTAACACATAATTGAGGGGCATCTCATTCCTCCTAGAAATATTGCCTACTCGTTGACATCGATCACAAGTTTTGATATAAACGTTAACATCTCTAAAGATTGTAGGCCAATAAAATCTAGATTTTAAAATTTTGTATGTTGTTTTATCGACACCAAAATGTCCCCCAAAATCAGAACTATTACATTTTTGGATAATTTCATAAGTTTCTTCTAAATGCACACATCTTAGAATAATACGATCTTTTTCTTATTTATATAAATAATGGATCATCCCAGAAATAAGTTTTAGCTTTATATTTAAATTTTCTCTTCTGTTGGTATGTCATTCGATAGTGTATAATATCACTAACAATGAAGTTCACAATGCCGACATACCATGGAACACACCACTCACTTACATTGAACAATTCTTCATCTAGAAAATGATCAATTATTTTTCAAAACAGAGTAGTTTTTCTGGTTCAAGCCTGGACAAATGATCAGAAATTTGGTTCTCATCTCCCTTTCTATCTACTATTTCAAAGTCCAATTCTTGAAAACAATAACACATCTTATCAATCTTGGTTTTGCATCCTTCTTTTTCATTAAATACTTAATAATAGAATAATCTGTATGCACTATACATTTAATTCCAAAGTATGATCTAAATTTATCAAAAGTATATACTACTGTAATAACTCTTTCTCAGTTGTGGTATAATTAATTTGAGCTTCATTAAAAGTTCTACTAGCATAGTAGATAACTTTAAAAATCTTATCACGATTTTGTACTAAAACAGCTCTAATAGTATAATCACTGGCATCACACATCAACTCAAAAGGTTTTTCCTAATATGCTGAAATAATAATAGATGCAGTGACTAATTTTTATTTTAATAATTTAAAAGCTTTTAGGAACTCTTTATCAAAATTAAAAATTACATCTTTTTCGAGTAAATGACATAGAGGCTTAGCAATTTTTGAAAAGTCTTTAATATAACGGCTGTAGAATCCAACATGTTCTAAAAACTTCTAATTTCCTTCACACTTGTTGGGTGAGGTAAATTAACGATCACTTGAATTTTTGCAAGGTCTATTTCAATACCATTTTCTGAAATTTGTTGTCCGAAAATTATTCCTCTTGCTGCCATAAATTGGCATTTTTTTCCAATTAAGGACTAAATTTGTTTCTTCACAGTGCTTAAGAACTTTTGATAGATGTTCTAAAGATGATTCAATTGAAGTTCCAAGCACTGGAAAATCATCTATAAAACCTTCAATACCTTTCTTAAGTAATTCACAAAAACTAGACATCATGCATTATTAAAATGTAGCAGGTGCATTACATAAGGCAAAGGGCATTCTTCTAAAAGCAAATGTACCACAAGGACTAGTAAAAGTTATTTTTTCTTTATCCTCAGAAGCTATTTTTATTTGGTGATAACCAAAACATCCATCCAGAAAATAAAAGTATTTATGTCCAGTTACTCTATCCAACATCTGTTCTAAAAAAAGTTGTGGAAAATGTTATTCTCTAGTGGCAAAATTTAATTTTCTATAATCAATGAATATTCATCATTCTATGACTCATCTTTTTGGTATTAACTCATTATGTTCATTCAAAATCACAGTCACTCCTCCCTTCTTATGAACACATTGAATTGGACTAACCTATGCACTATCTTAAATATGGTAGATAATTCCAGCATTTAGCCAAGAAAGGCATACTTCAAATGTTCAGTAAGTAACTTCAACTCAAGCTCGGGAGGTTTTTCAATTGATGGACAAAAAGATGTATTTTTTTCTGTTTTGTCCCAAACTTTAAAACTTTCTTGAACATAATTTGAATCTTCGTTAAATAAAACTTCATATTTATTCAATCTCTCTTCTTGCTTGTGTTCCAACTCTTTCATTTCAGATTTCTCATCATAAGTTGTTTTGAAATGACATTCACTTAAGTATCTTATAACATCCATTATATAGCATTTATCTTCTTTACCTTTTGTAGGTTATTTCATTGACTTGAAAATATTAAATGTAATTTTTTGATCATTGACGCACATACTAATTCTCCTTTTTGTATATCTATCATTGCTCTTCCTGTGGTTAGGAAAGGTCTCCCCGAAATGATAGGTATCACCTTATCTTCCTCCATATCTAGCACAATGAAATCAACAAGAAAGATAAATTGCTCCACTTTCACTAGGACATCTTCTATAACTCCGTTGGGATGGGTTATAGTTCAATCTGGTAATTGCAAAGTTATAGCAGTAGGGGTTATTTCTCTTAATCCCAATCTTTTAAATATTGATAATGGCATAAGGTTGATGCTTACTCCTAAATCACATAAAGCTTTTCCATAAAATTTGTCTCTTATTGCACATAGAATTGTAAAGCTAACAAAATCTTTAAGCTTTTCAGGAAGCTTTTTTTGAATTATAACACTACACTCCTCACTAAGTATAATTATTTCATTATCTTCAAACTTCATTTTCCTGTTAAGAATATCTTTAAAACACTTCGCATAACTTGGCATTTGTTCTAGAGCTTCAGCAAATGGAATATTAATTGTAAACTTCTTAAAACTTTGAAAAAATATTGAAAATTGCTTATCTAACATTTGTAAGCCTCTGAGGAAATGGAGGTGGTGGTTTTTCCAAATCAACTTTAAGTGAAGAAGGTCTCCCTAAACCTTTTGGAGCATCCACTTTTTGTTCTTTTATCACTTTTCTCTCTACTTCAGTCGCTTTTTGAATTCTACCTTCTAATTCTCTTTCGCTTCTTAGTTGAATGTCTTTTACTTGTTCTTTATTCTAATCTTTCAGATTTATTTCTATATTATTAGGAAGTGTTCCTTGGGATCAATTACTTAAAGAATTTGTTATTTGTCCTAATTGATTCTCAATATTTCTAATTCTAGCTCCTTAACTTTGTAACTTATAATTGTTATTCCCTTGGTTGTTCCAGTTTCTCAATGGGTTTACTTGATTGTTCCCCCATTGTTGATTATTACCACCCAAAGTATTGTTCTAGTTAAAGTGTGGATGGTTCTTCCAACCTGGGCTATATTAGTTTAAATATAGGTTATTCTCCTTAGTGTTTATGACATTCATAGTCTCTAATGATGGTTAAGAATCTACCAGTTGGCCGAATGTATTCGCTTCAATCATGGGAATTGGTTGAGAAAAATTCATTCCAAATTGGTCTAAGTTCCTTGAAATTGCTGCAACTTGATTTGCTAGCATGACAAAAGCACCAGTTTTATTAATATTGGCTACTTTCTTAAGATTTACCCTTTCATAAGGCCATTGAAAATTATTGGTAGCCATTTCTTCAATTAAAGCATAAGCATCATGAAATGGTTTTTACAACAATGAACCATCAGTAGCGACATTGATAATTGATTTAAGAGATCCAGCTAATTCATTATAAAAAGTTTGAATTATTAACCAATCTAGTATAGCATGGTGTGGACACTCTCTTAAGAGTTCTTTAAATCGTTCTCATGCTTCATAAATAAATTTCCCTTCAAATCGACAAAAAAAATTAATATCATTTCTAAGCTTCGCAGTTTTTGGTGGTGAAAAATATTTAGCAAGGAATTTTTGTGCTAAATCACTCCAAGTTCTAATAGAACCAGGTGATAACTAATGTAACAATATCTTAACCTTATCCCTCATTGAGAAAGGAAATAATCTAAGTTTTAAAGAAACATCTGATACACCATCATATTTAAATGTAGCTCGTAATTCTAGAAAATTGTCAAGATGTAAATTTGGATCTTCAATTGGAGCTTGATACACCAAAAATATATGCATTTTTAGACCCATATTTTATACTCATTTTTTGTGATATTGCTCTTTAATGGAAAATATTTTTATGTTTTCTCACAGGTTGTTGATTTTTAGGACTTGAGACAAAAAGGAAGCAAAAAGGATGGAACTTGGAGTCAAAATGGCATTTTTGAAGAAATACTTACCATCGATGACGCCAGGAGTAGCACCGACGGCGTAGACTTGCAAAATGGCTGATGGATTTTACTCAGTGCCGATGGTTCCAGAAGCAACATCGATGGTGTTATTTCATAGAGAGCAGTGAAATTAAATACGGGACACTGGCGTCGACGACGCCAAAGGTCGGTCTAGACCCTGTTTCTAGAAGATTCGACGAATTTGGGCTCTTTTTGAAGGGTTTCCGATGAACCAATTGAAGAACTAACTCTAGGCTCTATTTAGGGCCGAAATGGATCCAAAAAGTGGCTCATATTCATTCCTCCTTGCTCTTTTGTGCGGCATCTCACCTCCATAAACTTTTTCCATCTTCATTCCACCACCATTTAGGAGTCTATTAGTGATTTATCTTTAAGATTTTAGAGTTTTTGTGGTGAGATTAAGTGTGAAATCTTCTCTGAGAGTGTTGGAGAAGGAGAAAAGTGAAAGATTTCTTCTTCGTACATTTCATAGGAAAGGCTATAAGGGATTTTCTTTGAGAAAGAGTTTCAGATAAGTGTTGTTTTTTTATTAGTGTTGTATAAATTTTCTTTTATATATGAAATTTGTGTTTTGTTATAGCTTTCTCATGAAGTCTGAGTAGTATTCTTTATCTTTTCTTCCTACTTTGAGATATGGTGAAATGAAGAGATAATATGGATGTGCCAATATTAAAATATAAAATAAATTGTGATGATTTTTCAACTCCAAACTTAATTTACTTTTCGATCTGGCCAATCAAATTTTTAAAATGTGTTCTGAAACATATGATCCAGGAAATGGAGTATGAGTTTTACAATAGAGTGAGGATCACATTTAATTCCATGAAAGAGTATTTTGTTCATGGAATTAAGTGTAAATAAATAAGAAAATATACGTTGTTTGGTGTAGAATTGAAGATCTTAGGGTGACAGACTAAAATCCCCAATTAGGTCTTAATATTTAAAAACTAAAGCTAGAGTTAGCCTTCAGGTGAAGGGAAGTGAGAGCTTTAGAGTGGGAGCCAGTGTCCTCTTAGCCTAGCCACAGATTTTGAGACTAAACTTGAGATTAGCCAATGGTTTTCTATAACACTATATCAGGGCAGAGAATTAAAACTGTTCAAATTTGGCATAATACATATTAAAAACATTTATCTCATCTCATTTTACCAAAATCTCGTTGTAGTGGGAAAGATGTTTTTTCACATAAGAAATCTTCTTCACAAAAACATAGTTTAGTAATTTAGTAGTTACAGTTTAAACTTTGCACTTTAGTCTTACTAATAATTAAGTAACATAGTTTTGACAATTTCTTAGCATACAAAATTAGTGACAATAATTTCACTTCACTTTCTGTGAATTTCCTAGTAAATTTATCAGTTCAAATTTAAACCTTCCCCGTGGGATCGATATTTAAGGCTTAAATAGAAATCCTTTATTACTTTATAATGATATGTATAATTGCGTAGAATCCCAACATTAATTGCTTAAATTTCTTAATCATAAATATTGCAACAAGCTTTTTGCGTCGTTGCATAGCGGAGACAAACTTATATAACTTTTACTCAACTATATTTTCTTAGGTTCAAGTTTTTGGTGTCGTTGCCAGGGAAGGTAACGGTAAATTAAATTGATTTGGTAAATTAGGAGCTTTAGAGATAAAAATATACAAAATACAATATATCAAAAGAATTATAAAATAAAAAATCCAAAAATAAATAACTATATATTTTAGAGTTTTTTTAAGAAAATTTTCTTTGCTTATTATATTTGTTTATCGAAATATTGGATCTTAAGGTTTAGTACCTTACCATTCAAAATTAGAATGTAATATAAAAATATTCAAAAATAACAAAAAGTAATTAAAAAATTTAAACAAAATGGCAAATAACTTGGATAATCAAATAAATGAAAATTGATAGAGATCTTTAAAAGATTATGCTAATCTGACAGCAGAAGAACTTCACTTGACTTTTCAAAATCCCTATGTTGCTTGTAATTCATTGGAGCTTAAACTTGTTATTATCCAAATGGTACAAAATAATCAGTTTGGAGGGACACCTACTAAAGATCCTAACTTACATCTTGCTAGTTTTGTTGAAATTTGTGCTACTTATAAATATGATAGAGTGTCTAATGATGTTATTAAGCTTAAATTTTTTCCTTTTTCATTAAGGAATAATGTCAAAGCTTGGTTAAATTCATTAGCATCTGGATCTATCAAAACTTAGGGAGAACTATCACAAAAATTATTTGCTAAATATTTTCTACCCTCGAAAACTGTTAAGCTTAGAAATGATATTACATCATTTTGTTAGTTTGAAGAGGAATCGATATATGAAGCCTAGGAAAGATTTAAAGATCTTCTTACAAATGTCCACACCATGCTTTACTAGATTGGTTAATAATTCAAACATTTTAAAATGGATTAGTGGGATCACTTGATCTATTATAGATGTTGTTGCAGGTAGATCACTAATGTCCAAACCTTTTGATGAAGTATACTCTTTAATCAAAGAAATGGCAACTGAAAATTTTCAATGGCCCTCTGAATGGGTAAATCCCAAAAGAGTAGCTAGTATTCATGATTTTGATGCAATGCCTATTTTGGCATCTCAAATTACTTCTATTTCGAAAAAGATTGATCAAATTGGACTGAACTATTCTCAAATACCCCGCGAATTAGAGGAAAATTCACTATGGCTGATAATTGATACTCAATCATCTCATGAAACTTTAAATATTGTAAATAGTTGAAATAACAATCCCTATTCTAATTATTATAACATTGGATGGAAAAATCACCCTAATTTTAGTTATAATAATTATAACAATTTGATGAATCCCTCCAAAAATTTGAACAACCAAGGAAAAACAAATTTTTGACATTATTATCCTCCTTGTTTTAACTCTAACCCTAACCCACAAGTTAATGAAAAGAAGTTGATAATCGAAGAGGTATTGTTGAAAATGGGAAATCAAATACAAAATCAAGGAGCTGCTATTAGAAGTATTAAGAATCAATTACGATATATTGCTACTGTACTCAGTAGCAAACCTTCTGGAATTCTTCCAAGTAATGTATAATTTAATTCAAAAGATCAAAATAAGGAGAAAATTAAAGCTATTTAATTACAAAGTGGAGAAGAAGTTGAAACAAGGATCCAAAGAAAAATTGAAGTTGATAAAGAGAAAGAAGAAATGGAAAGTGAAATAATAAAAATTAACAAACACAAGGTCCTTAGCAAAACCATTACCTCTGTTTCCTCAAAGACTGAAGCAGAATAATAAAGAAAAAAAAAATTAAAAATTTTTTGGAAATCCTTAAGAAGTTAACAATAAACATTCCTTTTGTTGAAGTTTTAGAACAAATGTCAAGTTATGTGAAATTTATGAAGCATATACTAAATAAGAAAATGAACTTTACTGATTATGAGACTATTGCACTCAGTGAAAAGTGTAGTGTTACTATTCAGAGAAAGCTTCCTGAAAAATTAAAAGATCCTGGTAGTTTTACTATACATCTTGCTATTGGTGAAATTTTTTTTGGAAAAGCTTTATGTGATTTAGGAGCGAGTATCGATCTTATGCCTCCATTGATCTTTAAACGTTTAGATTTGGTTAGTTGATCGATCAATAACTTATCTGAAAGAAATTATAGAAGATGTATTAGTACAAGTGGATAAATTTATTTTCCCTGTGGACTTTATAGTATTAGATATGGAGGAAGATAAAGAGATTCTTATAATTTTGGGGAGATCATTTATTGCAACAGGGAGAGTTGTGATAGATGTGCAAAAAGGAGAATTAATAATGAGAGTTAATGATTAAGAAGTAATATTTAATATAACAAAAGCTATAAAATATTCTGCGATAGAAAAATGCAATGAATGTTTCAGGATAGAAGTAACTAATTATCTAAGTAATGAGCAATTTAAGAATGAGTTTGAAGACAAATTAAAGTCATGAGATTTTTTTGAAAACAAGGATGAAATAAAAGAAGAGGATTTGGATTATATTCAGGAAAAAATTGAAACTTTAGTCTTGCTGAAAAACGATAACAAACATCTCATTCCTTTAAGTATTAAACCACATGAAATTCATCTAAAGATATTACCTGCCCATTTAAAATATGTATGTTTAGGAGAGTCATCTACATATCCTGTTATTGTATCTTCTGAGTTAAATAAAATTTAAGAACAAAAATTAATAGAAATGTTAAAAAGATATAAAAAAGGCTTTTGGATGGACTTTAAAAGATATTAAAGGAATTAGTTATTCTATTAATATGCACAGAATTCTATTAGATGAACAATATGAACCTAAAGCTGATCCTTAGAGGAGATTAAACTCAATAATGAAAGAAGTTATTAAAAAGAAATTTTAAAATCGCTAGATGCTGGAATTATATATCCTATTTCAGACAGTGCTTGGGTAAGTCCAATTCACTGTGTTGCGAAGAAAGGAGGAGTGACCATTGAAGGAAACGAGAAAAAAGAATTAATTCTAGTAAGACAAGTTACTAGTTGGCGAATTTGTATTGACTATAGAAATTTAAATATGTCCACCAAAAAATATCATATTCATTTACCCTTTCTAGACCAAATGTTGGATAGGTTGGCTGAAAATAAATATTATTGCTTTTTAGATGGATATACCTATTATCATCAAACTCCGATTGCTCCAGAGGATCAAGAGAAAATAACATTTACAAGCCCATATGGATCATTTGCTTTTCGTAGAATGTCGTTTGGACAATGCAATGTACCTGCAACATTTCAAAGATGTATGATGTTAACTTTTATTAATTTTTTTGAACAAGGAATGGAGGTGTTTATGGATGGTTTTTATGTATTCAAAACTTTGTTTGAATTATGTTTAAATAATTTAGAAAAAGTTTCGGAAGTATGTGAAAGAATCAACCTAGTACTAAAAGTGAGAAAAATGTCAATTTATGGTTGCAAGAGGTATCGTAGTTATGCATAAAATTTGTGAAAATGGCATGGAACTAGATCCTGCAAAAATTTAAGTTATTAAAAAATTACCAGCTCCTACTAATGTTAAGGGGTAAGAAGTTTTATAGGACATGTTGGTTTTTACAGGCGCTACAAAAAAAAATTTCCAAAATAACTAAGCCATTATGCCAACTTTTGGAAAAAGGTATGAAATTTGATTTTAATGAGGAATGTGTAAAAGCATTTGAATTATTGAAAGAGAAATTAATCAATGCACCTATAATAGTTCCACCTGATTGGAAAAAATCATTTAAAATAATGTGCGATGTTAGTGATTACGCTATTGGAGCTTTTTTTAGGATAAAGGCACAATAAAGTTTTTAAAGTAATATATTATGCTAGTAAAACTCTAAATGATGCTCAAATTAACTATACTACTAGTGAAAGAGACTTACTAGCTATTGTTTATGCCTTTGATAAATTTATACCTTACTTAATTGGAATTAAATGTATAGTGCATACATATCATTCTGCTATTAAATACTTGATGCAAAGGAAGAATGTTAAACCAAGAATAATTAAATGGATACTTCTATTGCAAAAGTTTGATTTTACCATAGTTGATAGAAAGGGAAATGATAATCAAATAGCTGATTATTTGTCTAGACTAGAAAGAGAATTTTTAACTTATTTTGCAAATAAAATTTTAGAAAATTTCCTTGATGATCAATTATATAGTATTGATAAAATGAATGTACCATGGTATGCTGATATAGTAAATTATATTGTAAGTGATATCTTACCATTTGATATAAAAAATCCACAATTAAAGAAATTTATCTATGATTCAAAATTCTATTTTTGGGATGATCCATATTTATATAAACAATGTAAAGATCTAATTATTAGAAGATGTGTGCCTTATGAGGAAACTTGATACATAATTGAAAGATACCATGATTCTGAATTTGGAGGACTTTTTGGAACAAATAGAACTGCATATAAGATTTTGCAAGCTGGATTTTATTAGCCTACTCTTTTTAGAGACATTAATGAATATATTAAAACATGTTATCGATGTCAACGAGTAGGAAATATTTCTAGAAGAAATGAAATGCATCTAAATTACCACATTAGTAGTTGAAATTTTTGATGTGTGGGGATTAGATTTTATGGAACCATTTATACCTTTATTTGAAAATTTATATAAATTACTTGTTGTTAATTATATGTCAAAATGGGTTGAAGCTATAGTTGTACCTGGATGTGATTCTCAGAGTGTTTTTAATTTTTTAATTAAAAATATTTTTACAAGATATAGAATGTCGAGAGTAATTATTACTCATGAAAGATCTCATTTTATGAATAAGAGAATAAAAAAATTGATTAAGAAATATGATATTATGCATAGATTCTCTACTGCTTAGTATCCTCGGACTAGCGGTCTAGCAGAGATATCAAATCGTGAAATTAAATGAATTATAGAAAAAGATGTAAATCCCTATAAATTGGATTGGTCGGCTAGATTAGATACTACATTATGGGCATACAAAACTACTTATAAGACTCCTATTGAAATGTCCCCATATAGAATTATTTTTGGAAAAACATGCCACTTACCAGCAGAATTGGAGCATAAAGCATTTTGGGCTATTAAGGAGTTTAATTTTAATCTAAAAGATGCTAGTGAGAAAAGATTATTGCAACTCAATGAACTTGAGGAGATTAGAAATGAAGCATATGATAAAATAAAAATCTATAAGGAGAAAATGAAAATA
>NEWO01000547.1:148285-159304 GCA_003013225.1 Phalaenopsis aphrodite | reverse complement strand
GATTGTAATTAATATTTTTTGTGAAGGATTGAAGTTATATTAAGGTCATTTGAAAGCTCAATTTGAGGGATTTTGGGATTTTGGTCAATTTGGACATGTTGGACTAGACTTAGGTCTAGGTAGGGCTAAAGTTGGGATAAGTCCAAATTTATGATTATAAATAGTCCATAAGAATGTCATGAAGAGTTTTCAAGATAAATTGGGTGTCAATTTTTGGGTTAGGGCATTCAATTTGGTGGAATTTGGAGACAATCAATTTGGGGATTTTTGGACTTAGGTTAAAATTAAGTGAAATTGAGGCTACACAAAGGACAATTAAAAGTTTAATTTGGTGTGTAGGAGTGTTATGAAGAGTTTAGGATTCAAATTTTGTCAAATTGAGTAGGCTATGGGGTCAATTAGGTGAGATTAAGTCATATGGTCAAAATTAGGCGTTTTGATTTGGATCAAAATTGAGCTCAAAGCATGGGCCAATCAGGCTTGGATTTGGTTTAGATTGCTCATATGAAAGGTGAATTTGAGTTTGGAAAATAAATTGAGGGAAATTGAGTCTAAATTGATGGACATTTGGGATGATTTCGGGAAATTGAGCCTTTAAAGGCAATTTGGTGGTTTTGGTCAAAATGGTCAAATTGGCCAAATTTTGTCCAATTGGAGGCTCCAAATTGGTTTTAGAGACACTTGAGATGATTTTTAAGGTTTTGGGAGAGTTTAGGATGTGAAGAGTATTTTTGTAATTTTGGCAAATTTGGGGGTATTTTGGTAATTTTTGGTTACTTTGGGCAATTTCGGTATTTTGAAATAGTTTAAAGTGATTTTTGAACAAATTTGGGTATTTTGGGTGAAATTAGGATTCTTTGCCAAATTTGGGATTTGGGGGTGTTAAGTAATTTGGGTAGGTTTGGGGGTAAAAAGTCCAAATTGGAAACTTTGGTAGAATTGGGGTGTCAACCAGCTTGCATGAGCTATGGACCAATGAAATTCTCATTTAGGTTCTTTATGTACTGGTCTTAGCTAAACCGTAACCTAGCGCTGGTGGGTTTAGGGGACCATCTACATGAGTCTCCCAAAAGATCAGGGGATCAAGTCAGCAAATAAGGGTTTAGGGTTGTAAGTGGATATATGTGATAGTGTGTCTAGTGAGTAAACTAGCTCCTAAACAACACCCAGGGTCAACCCTAAGGTCAGACAATCCTATAGAGACTCCTCTTGAGATCCTCCATACTGACCCCACTTACTAAGTGCTAGAGGATATGACCAATATGTGGAACTTCAAGTTGAGCAAGAAAGAGTTTAAAATTTTTAAATGTGAGGGTTCCTTTTCTAGTTTTCTAAGAATAGTCAATAAGAAAGTCCTATGGCTAGACCTTACGCAACTAAAGAGGGAAAACTAAACCTCAACCAAAAGTGAGGTTAACAAATGGACCCCCAATAGGTGTGGTGTGCTGGGCAAAACACACCGCGTGTATTCGAGTTGACCGACGAGATCAAAAAAATCAATACATACTCCTAAGTTAAAAGACATAGAAGGAGGGTAGAATTTGAGTGCTAGTTGTTCTGACTGGGGAATTAGCAAGTGCATATTTTATTGAAATCAAGAAGTAGGAGCTCTCGCTAGGGATTGGACAATAGGTTTGAAATTATCAAGTTTTAGGTGTTTACAAAGGATGGGAATCAGTATATAGATGTGCTAACCCCAAGATGGGAATTCAAATTTGTGTATCAATCCCAAAAATAATATTCAAAATTTTGGTACTAGCCTGGAAAGGAAGGAATTAAAATATATGTACTGACTCTAAGATGAGAGTTGAAGTTTAAGTATCAATCTCAGAAAGTGAGTCAGAATTTAGGTACTGAACTCGAAAAGAGGGAATCAAAATTTGCAGACTGATTACAAAATGAGAACTAAAATTTAGGGATCAATCTCAGAAAGAGAATCAAAAGTTAGGGATCGACCTCGAAAAGAGAGAATCAGATGTTAGGGGCTAATTTCAAAATGAGAGTTGATATTTAAGGATCAATCTCAAAAAGAGGATTGGAAGTTAGGGACTGACCTCGATAGAAGGGAATCAGAAGTTATGGATTGATTTTAAAATAAGAATTGAAATTTAAGGATCAATCTCGAAAAGAGAATCAAAAGTTAGAGACCGACCTCGAAAGGAGGGAATCTTAATTCAGGGACTAATTTCGAAATGAGAGTTGAAATTTAAGGATCAATCCCAAAAAGAGAAGTGGAAGTTAGGGACCGACCTCAAAAGGAGAGAATCAAAATTTAGGGACTGATTCCAAAATGAGAGTTGAAATTGAAGGATCAATCTGAAAAAGAGAATTGAAAGTTAGGGACAAACTCTAAAAGAGGTGATTAAAATTAAGGGCTTGATTTTGAAATGAGAATTAAAATTTAAGGATCAATCTCAAAAAGAGGGTTAGAAGTTAGGGACCGACCTCAAAAAGAGGGAATCAGAAGTTAGAGACTGATTCCGAAATGAGAATTGTAATTTTAGGATCAATCTCAAAAAGAGGATCAGAAGTTAGGGAACGACCTTAAAAGGAGGGAATCAGAAGTTAGAGACTAATTTCGGAATGGGAATTGAAATTTAAGGATCAATGTCAAAAAGAGGATCAAAAGTTAGGGACTGATATCGAAAGGAGGGAATCATAATTTATGGACTGATTTCAAAATAAAAATTGAAATTTAAGATCAATCTCAAAAAGAGAATCAAAAGTTAGGGACCGACCTCAAAAGGAGGGAATCAGAATTTAGGGACTGATTCCGAAATGTGAATTGAAATTTAAAGATGAATCTCAAAAAGAGAATCATAAGTTAGGGACCGACCTCAAAAGCAGGGAATCAAAATTTAGGGACTGATTCTGAAATGACAATTGAAATTTAAGGATTAATCTCAAAAAGAGAATCAGAAGTTAGGGACGGACCTCAATAGGATAAAATCAAAATTTATGGACTGATTCCAAACTGAGAATTAAAATTTAATGATCAATCTCAAAAAGTGAATCGAAAGTTAGGAATCGACCTAGAAAGGGCGGAATCAGAATTTATGGATTGATTCCGAAATGAGAGTTGAAATTTAGTAGAGAATTTGTGGTGTTAAATCCATAGATATGTGTCATGTGATAATGCTGACATTGGTGAGGAAGATAAGTAAAATTTTGTGAGATTTAGTGTAGACAAGGATGGTCGTGCTGCGTGAACAAAGAGTAAGAGAGCTTGAAATCGAGAGAAACAACTCAACAGATTTATTTTAAATTTTCTTTTTGTTTTTATCACATTTAATTTTCAAAATATGTTTTCTAAAATTTAATTTTTGTTGGTTGATTGGTTTTCAAAAGATTGTTTTATTTGAACTTTATTATTAAGTTTTTATTGTTTTGTTCTTTGTTCTTTGTAGTTCAAAACCAATGTATGGTTCTATGACTCGTTATCCATTGAACAAAAGGGCAATTGAACAAATAGACAAAATTCTGAAAGAGATTTCATTAATCTACTTAAACATGTGTTACAGATTGAGTACATGCCAAAGCCTCAAAAGGTACAATATACTGAATGCATCAAAGTGCATCTGAAAATATTTCATGTTGGGTACATATCACAAGTTGAGCATATCTGATATATATATCATCATATATGTTGTGTCGAAATACAAAAGGTGTCCCTTGAATGTCCATCTCTGGTGGGGTGAGCTCCTAATCAAGCTAACCTACTAAACCATGCTCTAAAACAAGAGTTCCCTTTGCATGTGCTTAGAGGTGCAACCTTCTTATAGCTCGTAAGCTAGTAGCTCTTCCAACTCTGTATCATGCTGGAATCCATATGACATTTTAATGTCATCCATTCTTTGTAAAGTTACAGACACCCTGCGGTGTCATACTCCTAAAATGCAATGTTTAGCAATGTCTGCTCCAATTCCTTTAAGAACCAGCACTGAACCCACTGGTAGCGGAATCTTCAAAGATCCTTTGAACTTTTCGGGGCCAATGACATCTATTTATTTTCCTAATAAAATGTTGCTTTTTCTCATGACGGAGACCGTGCAAAAAGGTCTCACAAAATCATGATGATCTATATGTGGGGGAATGCAGTCACTTTCATCATATATATTGACGCTACAACTGTTAGGAATACAGTTGAATAGAAGTATGCTCCATCGAACCATCCTTTTGATCATTCATTTTATCATGGGAGGTAACAGGTCCACCTCATTGTGTCTCAAAAACCCCGGGGGATTTCCTTGTTATTCTTGGGTGAAATTGTAACAATAACCATATTGTATGGGGATTCTTCCTTTTCCACACATCCATTTCTGTGGCTCAAAATAGGTTCTTTCAATCAGAAGGCCTGCTCAACCCCTATCTCCTAGATCAAATATGCAGTCGAGAATACTTCTTTCATCGCTTTCGGAGAAGACTCTGGTATACATTTCCAAGCCTTCCAGTTCTTTAATGAAACTTCCTTGAACTTCTACATATAATTCAAATTCCCTTTTGTTAACTTTACTCATTTTGTAGTATTCTTTTGTGGGGATGATCGGCGGCTGTCGAGGATGCTCTCTCATTTTAATATCGGCAGGAATCCAAGCTGCTGCTGTCTCTGTATCCAGCGAAATATATGACTCCCTCATTAGGTGATCGGTGACCTAAAATCTATCATCGGTGGATGTGTACTCCTCCAGAGTACTGTAACATTCTAGGTGGAGAACATTGTAGTATGGCATTCCACAAATGCCCCTGTAGCTGGTGTAAAAGTGAGAATTTCAGCGTTGCATGTCGGGCAACCTGCGTAAAGTTCATCTGAAACTCCTGGTATCTCAGGCTCTATAGAGAACTCGAACTCATCCTCTGTGACAGGCAAGCTGAAGGAAGTCTCTCTCATATCTGGATCATAGATTTTCCCCTCAAGAATAGGGGTAAGTAAATTTTCTACCTTCTATTGGCATCTTCTTTCTTCATGTCGGAAATCTCTATGTTTTTAGCGGTTGGTGTTTCTATGTTGAGTTCTTTTCAGTGGTGCATCCGACAGTCTTTCATCATTAGCAGCGACTAGGCCTCCGGTTGGTGCATTTATCATAGACGACAAGTGACTAGTCCCCTCTATCGGATTTTGCTGTATAATCACATTTTTTCCCTTTAGTGAGGAATTCTACTTTGTGATGATCTTCAACTGCGATTGTAGCGCTTTTTTTTCTCTACGACTAACCACGTCCATCAGGGGACCCTTATAGTCCATGTAAACTTGACTGAAGTCCATGTTAAATTCTATGGTGCCACCCTGCGGTGCCCTTTTCTCTTTAAGTGCAAGGTTCCAGCCATCTTTAAAAGCAAAAATCAGCTTTTGTTCTGACATTTTCTCTCCAGACGACATGAAAAATATCAGTGTGCTAAAATTTTCCAGGAATAAGAATAAAACAAAGTGTTCATTAGAGAAAATTTTAGTTTATGTTGGTAAGAAAATCATTTATTTATGTATATATTTTGTTTAATTTAGTAAAATATCAAACTTAAAAGTAGAAGGAAGAAAATTGAAGTATGTAACTTCAAAAGTTTTCATTTTATCGAGGTTAATTTTATTACAAAATTTTGGACCCGGTCACAAATGTTTGGCCAAATAAATAACCCCAAAACAATTAAAATTTCAAAAAGGCAATTCCAAGCAGCGTCAAGTTGCATAGTATGTCTGCAAGTATCATCCGTTAATCAACAACATGGGTCTTCCCTAGCTGGCAGGCTCCTCATGTGTAAACTTTTTCTACAAAAAATGGTCCTTTCTAAGTAGGCTCAAAATTTTCACATATCTTGTGGTGTGCAAGAATAGACCTTTTATGAACAACGAGATCACCAATTTTGAAAGTCCTTCGGTGGACCAATTTGTCATGGGCTTGTGTCATTTTCACCTGTTAAAGTTCCAAATGCTATTGCGCTTCTAGTAATTTTCCTTCGAGACTTTCCAATTCTTCAAGTCTGAGTTTTGCACTTTCTTCTATTGTAAGTTGATTGGCGACATAAACTTTGAGAGACAGCGTCTGGACCTCTTGCGGTAGTACGACCTCAAACCCGTACATGAGCATGTAGGGTGTACACTGAGTTAGTGTCCTGAATGTTGTCTGGTTGGCCCGCAAGGCTTCTAACAGTTTGTTATGCCAATCTCTTTTGTTTTAGTTTAGAGTCTTCTTCAAAATCTTGTTGAAGGCCTCAGCCAGGCCATTTTCCCTAGGATAGTAGATCGCAGAGTATCTCCAGTCTATCCCATGTCGTTTAACGAAATTATTGATTTTTGTGCTTTTAAAGATTGTCCCATTATCAGAGATTATTCTGCGTGGAACTCCAAAATGGTAGACGACTTGGCTTTAGAAGAACTGAAGGACGTGCTATGTTGTAACCTCTCATAACGACACTGCCTCTACCCATTTGGAAAAGTAATATGTAGCGACAAGTATAAATCTGTGTCCTTTGGAAGATGGAGGATCTATCAGACATATTATGTCGCCCCCAACACTCGAAGGGCCACGAGGCGACGGTTGGGAATAACACATTTAGAGGTTGGTGTAAGACCACCCCATGCACTTAGCACTGGTGACATCTTTTGGTTGTATCCATGCAGTAGGACATCATTGCCGACCAATAATATTTGAGTCTTTTGATCTTCCTTTTCATCTTTGGATCTAACTGGTGAGTGCCACACAATCCAGCTTGTACCTCTTTCATAATATTCTGTGCTTCTGCTTTAATTAAACATCGTAGCCACATCTGATCGAATGATCTTTTATAGAGGACCTCACCCACTAAGGCGTATAACATAACCCTTCTTCTGATGTGGTGTACTGCTGACTTGTCTTCCGGCAGCTTTCCAGTTTACAAATATTTTATTAATGTCTTACGCCAATCTTCATTGATATCAACAATCGCAATCATCATTTATTCTTCTTTTTTGAGCTTGTGTAGAGTTTTTAGGTCGATTTGAGATAAAACTTGTATTCCTTGTATTGTAATGTCAATGGAATCCTCTGAGGGACATGCCAATTCTTTTGCAAGTTTTGCTAGAGCGTCAGCATGGGCATTATCTCCCCGAGGAAATTGGTAGAAATTTAAGCTGGGAATTTGCTCCAGCAGTTTCATCGTGTACTAATGGTATTCTAATAAGTAGAAAGATTTAATTAATATAAGGAAAATTAAAGAGCACGTGCAACACAACACAATCTGATTTAATTTTCAAAATAACAAATTAAACTCGAAAGGGAAAAAGTGCAGTTCAGGACTCAATGCAGGACCAACTTAATAACACACAATGCCGAGGTGGAACTAGTCCACCAACAGACTTATTGGGAGTCCGACCTCATACAAAGATTAAAAAGTCCTTAATGGCCTCCTGAACCTCCCTGTTTGTAGTTGATCGAACAAATAGTCTTGAAGTCTAAAAGAGTTGACCAAACTCTCCCAAGATAGAAATGGGTAAAGCATGCTAACGTAAGAAAGGTAATTTGGCCGTTGAGGGACATGAACACATTATTGATGTATGAAGACAATATTCCTTGATTTAAATGGAGACAGAAACTTTCCCCAGTGGAGTCGCCAGAAGCTGTCGGCACAATTTTAGTTAAGAAGTTGCCTGTTGGAAGCTCTCGGCCACCGGAATCAAAATCCAATAGCTCACTTCGGAAAGGCATATAATATATATATATATATATATATATATATATATATATATATATATATATATATATATATATATATATATATATATATATATATATATATATATATATATATATATTATAAAAGGAGACTAGGCTCCCAGTTCATTAAATAAAAGAGATACAAAAAGGAAGGTGAAGACAAGGCACTTCCCAAAAGTTAAAGAGAAAGAACTCTTATGAAAGGTAGATTAACAAGATCTCCTTTCAACAGTAATTCTAAAGAAGGAGTGGTACAAGTATCTATGAAGGGACTCTGAGAGTGGGGGCCAACCTTAGCAAGCCAATGGGAAGGTCTGTTACCCTCCATATATGTATGAGAAAATGACAGCCTAATCTCCCTGCTCAAGGATTGTATTCCAGTGATCCAATTAATCAGATATCAAGGGGTAGATATCCTCCCATCAAGAATGTTGATTAAAGTCATTGAGTCAGTTTCAACCATTAATCAGTTCCAACTACAAATTTTTAGCCATAGAAACTGCACAATAAACAACTTGAGCTTCAGCTTCCAAAGGGTCCTCAACCTTGGCAGAAGACAGAAAATAGAGTAAACATTCCCCAATGTCATTTCTAAAAACCCACCAACCCCTACATTAAGTGCAATGAAGCTTCCATCAGTGTTTACTTTGATCCAACCCTTAGGAGGGAAGCTCCAATGAACAGAAATAAGTTGTATTTTCCTTGAACAGTTGAGGGAGGTTGTGCATAGGATTTCCGGAAGTTTCCTGTGACAATACAATTTCTGTAAATAGCTGTAGCAATTAGTAGCAATGGCAGTGGCATCCACTTGGGCTTCATCATATTTCAGCTTATTTCTAGCCATCCAAACAAACCAAGCAATGATGCAAGGGATGGGAGGGAGAGAGTGAGCCTGCCAATCTTCCCAGCTTAAGTAAAAATCATGCCAGGACAACTGAATAGTATTTAGTATCAGTTTAGGTAACAAGAGGTTCCAGAATTGCTGAACATTGGAGCATTTGAAGAACAAAAGGTGGAGGGATTCCACTTCAGTTTTACACAGGCTGCATCTGGAGAGGCCTCTCAAGCCTTTTAGTTTTAAAATATCATCAATGCGAATGAAACCATAGAATAATCTCCAAGAGAAGAAGGCCATAAAAGGAGAGAGGAACTTGTTCCAAACACATTTGCCCTAGGAAGCCTCCTGTTGACGAAAGCAGAAATTAGCTATGGAAGCAGAAAAAGTCTGAGAAACCTTCCTCTTCACAATAAGTTTATCTTTCTTGGATCTGTCAATAGGTTTTTTTAGGACTATATTGAGTAATCTATTATCAAGGATGTTCTGAAGAGCTTGCTGGTTCCATTCACCATCAGACCAAAGGTTAGCCACCTCTGTTGTAGGGCAAAATTGAGAACCAGATAATGGAGTGATAATGCCTTCTCAAGTCTAATTATCCAGTGACACATTGAGTCTGCCTTCCCCTATTTCCCAAATGAATAACTGTTCAGCCTTAGATCTCATCTTCAGCATATTTTTTATGTTCTTGAATCCCCCAATCTATTAGTCATAGGAGAAGGATGCAAATCTTTGCAGTACTTTCCTTTCAAAAATTTAGCCCAAATGGAATTATGTGCTCTAAACATAACCCAGAGTTTGCAGAAGTTGGTTTGGGTAATATGTTGGAAGCTTTTAAACCACAGCCCACCTGCTTTAGCACTGCCACAAACTTTTTGCCATCTCACCCAATGCACCTGATTTCTCTGACCTGCCCAAAGGAATCTGTTGAAGGTTCTTTCAAGAGTAGTTTGGATAGATTTCTTCATAACAGATACTTGTGATATAAGATGGAAGGGCAGCTAAAATACTTTTGAGGAGGGTAATTCTTCCCCCATTTGAGAGGAAAGGGTTAGACCAACTGTTGATTTTGTCTTGAAATTTTAAGATAATATCATCAAATTGGACTTGCCTTGTCCTCCCTTTGAGCAATAGAGTCCCCAAGTATTTCAGGGGAAGAGAACTAGAGCAAAACCAGTAAGATCTGAAATCCAACGCTTGATATCTGGTTTCACCCTTTTGCTGAACACAGCTTGGCATTTCTATTTATGAAATCTCATTCTAGAGCATTCTTAAAAATTTTCTAGACATTGGAAAAGCAAAGTAACAACAGGTTTAGTAGCTTTGGCAAATATAATAACATCATTGTTGACCTTATTTTTGGTTAAGGTTTACTTTTTCTTCTTTAGTAGCCTAGGGTCTAGCCATAAGACTTTTCCTGTTGACTATTCCTAGAAAAACTAGACTTTGAACTCTCACCATTAGAAATTCTACCCTCTTCTTTACTCAACTTGGAGTTCCACATATTGCTCTCAACCTCTAAAAACTTAGTAGGTGGGGTCACTGTGGGGGAAACTCAAGATGAGTCAGCCTTAGGATTGCTGAACCTTAGGGTTGATCTTGGGTGTTGGTCTGGAGCTAAGGCACTCACTACACTCGTCTACACTCACAATCACTCACAACCCTAAACTCAAATTTCTAGCCTAGAGCCCTTGAGCTTTTGGGATACTCATGTAGATGGTCCCCTAAACCTACTAGCCCTAGGGTTATGGTTTAGCTAAGACCACTATGTAGAGGACCCAAAATGGGGTTTCCTTTGGTCCATGACTTATTGGTGATGATTGGTACCTCAGCTCTACCAAATTATCCATCTTGGCCTTTTACCCCTAAGACACCCCCTAATTACCAAAATACCCCTCCATAGCTCCAAATCCCAAAAATTCTCAGAAAAACCCAATAAATCCAAAATATTTCTAATTTCATTTCTTTCAACTACCACATGACTTAATTTGGCCAATTTGACCATCTTTAACCAAAATCCCCAAATTACTCTTTAAAGATCCAAATTTCCCCAAATCCAACTCAAATGTCCATCAATTTGATCTCAATTGACCACTATTTCAATCCTAAACTCAAATTCACTTTTGATATGACTAAACTAAACCAAATCCAAGCTCAATTGGTCCATGATTTGAGCTCAATTTTGATTTAGGGTAAAACCCCAATTTTGACCATATGACCTAATCTCACCAGATTGAACCCATAGCCTAGTCAATTGGCCTCAATTAATGTTGAAAAATTTTTATAACATTCCTATACATCAAAATCAACCATCAATTGAACTTGGTGAAGCCTCAAATCCATTTGATTTTGGCCTAAATCCAAAATTCTCAAATTTTGTCTCAAATTGACTAAGTCCCCAAATTTCACCCAATTAATTGCCTTAACCTCCAAATTGGCATCCAATTCATGTTCAAAACTCTTCATGAGGTCCCTATTGACCATTTATAACAATCAATT